>SKCR01038763.1:0-146948 GCA_019454045.1 Zanthoxylum bungeanum | reverse complement strand
TATTGAAATGTGAATATTCTTTATCAAACGGTCACTATGTTTTGTAAACATGTAGAGATGTCTTTAATGTAGAGGAAAATACAAGTAGAAAATCTGAATTAAATAATACTGAATTATGGCATATGAGATTAGGCCACATAGGTGTTAGAGGTCTATCCAAATTGGTAAATGATGATTTGATTGAAAATTTTACCTTAGATCCTTATCCGATTTGTGAGTCATGTATCCAAGGAAAGATGACAAATACCTCATTTCTAGGAGTTGGACACCGTGCTGGAGATTTATTGGAACTAATACACAACGATGTCTGTGGTCCATTAAATCATGCCGCTTATGATGATATTTTATGACTTTCACATATGACAAGTCTAGATATGGATATGTCTATTTGATGAAACATAAGTCGGAAATATTTGACAAGTTTAAAATATTCTGAAACGAAGTAGAAAAACAAACTAGTAAATTCATCAAGTATCTTAGATCAGATAGAAGCAGTGAATACATGAGTGAAGAATTCAGAAGTTATTTAAGGGAGATTGGAATTCTCGATCCATATAGCCCACAAGGAACACCTCAACACAAAGGATTGTCTAAGCATACTTTATTAGATATGGTGCGATCCATGATGAGCTATACAGATCTTCCTTATTACCTTTGGGGTTATGCTTTACTAACTGCTGTCCACATACTTAATAAGGTTACATCAAAAGCTGTTTCTAAGACCTCCTATTAGATATGGTTCGATGGAAATCCAAGTCTTAGATATTTAAAGATTTGGGGTTGTTTTGCATACGTTAGAATCACGCAATGAAATAAACTAGTACCCATAGGGTATAAATATAGGTTCGTTGGATATCCTGAAAACTATTTGGGATATCAATTCTATGATTCTGAGTAAAGAAATGTAATTATATCTCGCTTTGCCACTTTTCTTGAAAAGCAATTTTTGAGTGAAAGTGTGAATTGTAGAAAGATCGAACTTGACGAGTTTGATCCCAACAATAAGGAACCTGGGATGGAACCAGAGATCCAATTAGGTGAAGGATCTACAACACAGGTTTTACGTAAGTCGAATAGAATATCAAAGCCTCATGAGAGATTAATTTTAACATTTGAAGTGAGTCTTGATGTTCTCCACTTGGAGGAAATAAATCCAACTACGTATAAGGAAGCGATATTGGATATCGATTCGGGAAAATGACAGAAAGCCATGAAATTCGAGATGGATTCTATGCATGACAATCAAGTCTGGGGCTTAGTTGAACTTTCTAAAGGAGTTAAACTGTTGGTTGTAAATGAGTTTATAAAAGGAAACGAGGGCCCAATGGAAATGTGGAAACCTTTAAGGCCCGATTGGTAGCAAAATATTACACCCAACGTCCTAGGATTGACCATGAGGAAACTTTTTCACCAATAGCCATGTTAAAATCCATTAGGATTCTTTAAGCCATTGCTGCATATCACGACTATGAGATATGGCAGATGGATGTGAAAACCGCTTTCCTAAATGGATTCCTTGATGAGGATATCTATATGGAATAACCAGAGGAATTCGTATCCAGTGAGACTTCAAACTTTATTTGTAAGCTCCAAAAGTCTATTTATGGACTTAAACAGGCATCCCAAAGCTGGAATCGTCGTTTTGATGAGATAATTAGATTATCTGGATTCATCAAGAACGAGGAAGAATCATGTGTTTATAAGAAAATGAGTGGGAACGAGATAGTTTTCCTAGTATTGTATGTAGATGACATCCTTATCATAGGAAATGATATAGGACTGATGCAAAGTATGAAAGCCTACCTTTGTAAGAAATTCTACATGAAAGATATTGGTGAAGCTTCATATATACTAGGTATAAGGCTTTACCGGGATAGAGTTAGGAAGCTTATAGGGTTGTCGCAATTGACGTACATAGATAAGATGTTAGAAAGGTACAATTTTACCAATTATAAAGTAGCAAATGTACCTTTCTGATATGACATACATCATTCGAAGAAAATGGCACCTCAGACTGAGGAAGAGAGAGTTAGAATTTCTAACTTGCCATATGCTTCTTGTATTGGAAGCATAATGTATGATATACTATGTACTAGACCTGGCATCAGTTACGATGTCAGTGTGATCAGTCGATATCAAAATGATCTAGGTAATGATCATTGGACAGCTATGAAACATATCTTGAAATATCTTAAAGGTATTAGGCATAATTTTCTGATATTTGGAGAAAATGAGCTACAAGTTAGGGGTTATACAGACTCGGACTTCCAGGGAGATCCAGATGATATAAAATCTACATCAGGTTATGTATTTATCCTTAACGGTGGTGCAGTTAGTTGGTGATGTTCAAAGCAAGGCTTAACAGCTGATTCCACTACTGATGTAGAATTTATAGCGGCTTCAGAAGCTGCTAAGGAAGCTGTATGGCTTAGAAATTTTATCACAGAACTTGGTGTTATTCCTAGTATTGTGGATTCGATCCCATTGTAATGTGATAATAGCGGAGCCATTGCGCATGCTAAGGAGCCGAAAACACATTCCAAGTCTAAACACGTGGAAAGGAAATATCGCGTAATTATAGAGATTATTAAACGAAAAGACATAGTGGTATTGAATGTTCAAGGACTAGAAAACATAGCAGACCCGCTTACAATGGCCTTACCTCTTAAGTTATTCGATAAACATGTGGAGGAGATGTGACTACAGTACAATCCAGATTGGCACTAAGCAAGTGAGAGTTTGTTGGAGTTGGTGCTTAAAGTGCCAATTCGAATTGTACATTTTATTATTTATTAATAAAATAACTATATTTTCATTTCATACGTTATTAATGGTATTGTCATTATGCGTATTAGATTGATGTATAAATATGCTAAGAATGATATCGACCTTAAAATAGTCTTGTAGTAATACTGGACACTAGGTGGTCCGCCATTGGGATAAATATTACTAATGAAAATTATTCTTAAGGGTTTATGTATCCATGTGATTAAAATCACGATTCTTAAAGCTTTGGCCAAAGTCGATCACCTAGGGTGGATCACATCAGTTATGAAGAATCGTGGACATGTCGACATGAGATGTGCTCATCGGAAACTTGACGGTATATTTTATGTTTCCTAAGGACAACTCAGATAGCCTACGATTGAGGGATTGTTGAACATATGTGATGACCTCGACTTGTATAGTTCGGAAAGGTCGTTCGTGTTCTTCGCGAATTCGGAGGTGGCTGTATTGCGTAAATATTAGCTAGGCTTATATGACGAACGTGTCTGAACTTATAGAGTCCCAATAAGAAGTGTACTCGTTGAACATTTGGGTAGCCGATTAATTTTGTTAAAAGATAATATTCAATATTATAATTATCAACTAAGATAACCAAGTGTTATTGGATAATATTGATTATTTAATTTGACATAATTGGATTAATTCAGTAATTACACAAGGGCTTAATTGCAAAATCATAATTATCTCTACCATTTGAGGATATTATGGTAATTGTAAGTATGTAATAATATATGGTTTTGGCTTGATTTAATTGGATTAAATCAAAGTGGGAAACATTGAACTAATTCATTACATAATCCTTGGCTTGATTTAATTTGATTAAATCAAAATGGGAGACAATTGAGATTAGTCACACCTAATTATACATATTTGGACAAATTAGATTAAGCCCACATAAAAGTTGATTACAAATTTTATTAATTAAAAATTGCCTAAGTCTTGCTATAAATAGAAATCTTTAGGAAGGTTTTAATTAAGCAAAGCAAAAGCTTGAGAAAGCTAAGTACAAGCAAATTCTTAGAGAAATTAACCTAAGATAGAGAAGTGTTTAGAGAAGCTTGTGAGGTCTCAATAATATTTCATCTAAGAGAAATCAAGATTGGATCTTGGGTTGAAGCTTACTAACATTGGAATCAAGATTGGATCTTGGAGTGAAGCTTGCAAACCTTAGAGGTTCTCCTACCATTTCAACAAAAAGAAAAAAGATTGGATTTTTGCATTAAGCTTGCTAGGTAAGTTTGAACTTCTCTTAAGTTATGAATTATATATTGGATGCATGATCACATAGCTTAATGTTTAAATAAGGCTAATAAATTGTGTTAGGATACTTTAGAAGTATAAACACAATATGCTTGTTGACCGGCGTAAACACATATGTATAACGCAAGCGCACGTATCGTTCAAGTAGTATAAAAATATCGATCCCACGAGGACTTAATTCCTATTGTTGTTATTAATTGTTGAATCTATTTATTTACATATATCTTATTATAGGGAGAAGAGAATGATTGCTTGATTGATTTGGTTGATTGTAGATTTGCTAAAACTTTATGACTAAAAATAAAAACAACATACAGATTAAAAACAAGGTACTGATCAACTAATTTCCTCCCTCAAACCTAAATGAGACATTGTCCCCAATGTCTTAAACAGTAGAAGATGAGTTTAGAAGATAATACCTGGTTAGCTGAAATTCTACAGGAAATTAAAGGTTAAGATCCATATTAATCCGATGCCTCTTACCACGATCGTCCTCGGACCAATTTATCTTTGAAAGGATAGGATCAACTTGTGGTTCATAGGCTAAGAGTTGGTCAATTAGATCCGGAGCAGTCCTGTCAGTAAAGAGTAGTTCTTTCAAAGGTTTTGACACGAACCAATTTCTCCGAGCATCATCAAGAGACACACAAAGAAAATCATAAAATCCATCAACATTAAACAACCCAATTGGTTTCTGGTGTATGTTCAAGTTCGCCCAAGATAACACTATAAAAATTTCCTCCAATGTACCCAAGCCACCTGGCAAAGCAATAAAAGCATCAGCACGATTAATCATTTCTACCAGTCGTTCAGACATACCTGGCACGATCAGTTCCTATCCGTTTGAGGATCCAATAAGATTTGCCTCCGCCAAGGGTTTTGGGATGATTCCCAAAACATGACTGCCTCATTCCTGTACGACCTTTGAAACGATCCCCATTAGCCCAAGATTGCCTCTGCCATATACTAAGTGCATATTTCTTGCAGCTAAGACTCGACCCAATTCTTGTGCTGCTTCTACGTATTGTGGTTTAGTACCAACACTACTACCGCAAAACACACAGATGTTTTCAACTCGTCTTCTTGAAGTGGCTTCCATGTTTTACTCTGGATGTCGTCAAAATTGCAATGATGAGTTGAATTTATAACACCTGAAAAGGGCGTAAACACACACGTATAACGCAAGCGCACATATCGTTCAAGTAGTAAAAAAATATCGAATACCTATTGTTGTTATTAATTGTTGAATCTATTTATTTACATATATCTAATTATAGGGAGAAGAGAATGATTGCTTGATTGATTTGGTTGATTGTAGATTTGCTAAAACTTTATGACTAAAAATAAAAACAACATACAGATTAAAAACAAGGTACTGATCAACTAATTTCCTCCCCCAAACCTAAATGAGACATTGTCCCCAATGTCTTAAACAGTAGAAGATGAGTTTAGAAGATAATACCTGGTTAGCTGAAATTCTACAGGAAATTAAAGGTTAAGATCCATATTAATCCGATGTCTCTTACCACGATCGTCCTCAGACCAATTTATCTTTGAAAGGATAGGATCAACTTGTGGTTCATAGGCTAAGAGTTGGTCAATTAGATCCGGAGCAGTCCTGTCAGTAAATAGTAGTTCTTTCAAAGGTTTTGACACGAACCCATTTCTCCGAGCATCATCAAGAAACACACAAAGAAAATCATAAAATCCATCAACATTAAACAGCCCCATTGGTTTCTGGTGTATGTTCAAGTTCGCCCAAGATAGCACTATAAAAATTTCCTCCAATGTACCCAAGCCACCTGACAAAGCAATAAAAGCATCAGCACGATTAATCATTTCTACTAGTCGTTCAGACATACCTGGCACGATCAGTTCCTATCCGTTTGAGGATCCAATAAGATTTGCCTCCGCCAAGGGTTTTGGGATGATTCCCAAAACATGACTGCCTCATTCCTGTACGACCTTTGAAACGATCCCCATTAGCCCAAGATTGCCTCCTCCATATACTAAGTGCATATTTCTTGCAGCTAAGACTCGACCCAATTCTTCTGCTGCTTCTACGTATTGTGGTTTAGTACCAACACTACTACCGCAAAACACACAGATGTTTTCAACTCGTCTTCTTGAAGTGGCTTCCATGTTTTACTCTGGATGTCTTTAAAATTGCAATGATGAGTTGAATTTATAACACCTGAAAAAGGGCGTAAACACACACGTATAATGCAAGCGCACGTATCGTTCAAGTAGTAAAAAAATATCGATCCCACGAGGACTTAATACCTATTGTTGTTATTAATTGTTGAATCTATTTATTTACATATATCTAATTATAGGGAGAAGATAATGATTGCTTGATTGATTTGGTTGATTGTAGATTTGCTAAATAAATAAATAAATAAAAAGACAAAAGAAAATACTAAGGAAAATAACAAAAGACACAAAGATCTAGGGTTCTGAATCTTTCTAATATCTTTTAAAAGATGAAGTGATTATTTTATGTTTGTGTCATAAATCGATTTACTAATCTGGGACACGAAATTATGCGAAAGCCTCTGTCGATGGTCAGACGCAAATACCCAGTTTAACCCAATTGAACCATATGTCTATGACAACCAAATTATCTGGATTCATTAAGTTTAAGTTCCAATTATGGCTACCCCCGCCCGACAGGTATATGTCTATCCTGTAAGGAAATCTATTAAAGGGTTATCTATCCTCAAGGAAGATCGTGGGCTATTGAGTCTAAGGTCTTAAACTTAAAATCCCTATGTCTAGTTCATTTTAAGTTTACCTAGTCAATTTTATTGGTGATCAGACAACAAGAAGCATTAAGCTTAAGACTTAATAAGTAAACCTTTAAATTACACAAACTATAAAATAACCCCTTATAAACCGGTGATATTAGAATTCATCACAACCCCAGATAACTAACACATAACTAGGGCTAGTACAAACTTAAAAGTAAAAGACATAAAGTAAAAATGCTGAAAAGTAAAAGACATAAAGTAAAAGCTGAAAAGTAAAATAAAATAAAATGCTAAGGTAAAAGGATCAACTTTTACTATTTACTATTTAGATATCTCCCTTAATATAATATATTAACTTGTGATTATTTTACCAACCAGCCATATAGGTGGTAACCTGATTAAGTCAAATTAAGTCCAACCAGTCATAAAGGCGGAACCAAAATAAACCTGCCATATAGGCGGTAAGAAAATTTAATTACCAACCGACCAATCTAGCGGTATCCTTGATTAGTCAGGCTTAAACCAGATTAAAATGAATTACCAACCGACCAATATAGCGGTATCCTTTTTAAGTCAAATTGTAAATAGTGAATATATTATATTTAAGGGAGATTAATCTAAATAGTAACAGTAAAAGAATTATCTTTCACCATAGCTGGGGAAGTTACCTCCTCATGGTGAATAATAAAAATTGTAAAAAGTAAGAAAGTAAATTACTATTTTACAAACGTAATTAAAATTATTTACAAAACTAAAAACTAAAAGAAACTAGATAGAAAACTCCCTATTTACATCAGAGAATTCAGAGAGAATGATACATTTGAAACTGAAACATCGAGCTGAATTTATAGGCCTCGGTAGGCTCTGGGCGTCGCGACGCCAGCTTCTTTTGGTCGTGGCATGCTGAGGTGATGACACGTGGCGATTCTGGATAAGGTGATAAGGTGACACGTGGCAAGGTGGTTGGAGCTCAATTATTGTGACACGTGGCGGCTTCTGATTGGTCGGCACAAATTCATATCCGCCACGTGTCAGATTTGAATAAGTGAGTCAATGATTGATGCTGATGTGGCGCTGACGTGGCGACACGTGGCAAAGTGACTGTCGACACCATAGAATTGCGACATGTGGCACGCTGTGATTGGTTGCTGATGATGTGGCAGCCACGTGGCACTTTGACTTGGTCAACAGGTGATATGGATGATGACGTGGCAATGACGTGGAGTGACATGTGGCGACACATGGCGAAGACGACTGTCGGCACCGTAGGATGATGACATGTGGCACGGCGCACGTTAGCAGATCGGCTGTGATGGTGACATGTGGCACGGCGCACGTTAGCGAAGTCAAATTTTCTCAGATTCTGATTTATGGACCCGGCGCACGTTAGCACTGTTCGGCGCATGTTAGGCATCGCGACGTTGAAAATGACCAAAATGCCCTTTTCCAATTTTCAATGTTTTGGTCCAAATCACCTCCAGAATGTCCTGAAACTTTATTTATCTACAAAATAACACAAAACACATCAAAATATTCACAAGACTCAAGAAACTATACAAAATATTATGTTAAATGAGTGGGAAATAGTGATATAATTATCACTCATCACTTGTTAATTAGGTCAAAATGTTCATGTTAGACATAAACATAAAATTAGAGTTTGGAACACTAGATTAAAGCTTAGAGCTATGGCTACCATTCTAGAATCATTTGACCATCTTTGGGTGACCTAAAATTGTTCATGAGTCATTTCATTGTGGTTGGTTTTGAAATTAAAATTATATTTGGTGATTTAAAGTGTTTAAGGTTTTATTTTTTTTTAAAAAAAAATTGCTCTCAGCCAAAAGGCCGAGAGCACGACGTTGCAGTGCAACTTTGGTGCGCTGCAATGCCACGCATGCTGCGCTGGCAGCATGTTGTGTGCGCAACATGCCTATGCCCGGGTAGTTACACCCATTGTCTAATTTTTATTCCGATTAATTTTTCCGGACCCAGATTTATTTCTAGTTTTTCCTTAACACTTGAAAAATATAATATTTTGTTTTACTAAATTTTTAAAATACACTCATGCTAAATATCCACTAGTTAGATCCAGTTTCGCTGCGCAGGACACAGATCCGACCCTAGGGGTTCCAAATCTGCTCCAACGTATATCGCCCCCAAACACCAGCTCACTGCCCTCACGAAAATCTCTGAAGGTCAAGGTAACCTCACGTCTTGCTCTTTCCCTTCTTTTCGCTCGTATACACCGCTGACTTGACCGTCAGACTACCTACGGCATCCACCACACCGGTGGGTAGATATGACCGGCGTAAACACACACGTATAACGCAAGCGTACGTATCGTTCAAGTAGTATAAAAAGTATCAATCCCACGAGGACTTAATACCTAATCTATTAATTTTATGAGGTCAAATGATTACTAGTATCTAACAGGTTGATTGATTGATTTGAAATGGTGATGATTCTAAATTTAAAAATAAGTAAATAAAATTGCACAAAAATAGGTTTAAGAAAATTCAATATTAAAAACTATCTAGGGTTGTGAATCTTTCCAATATCTTTTAAAAGATGAAGTGGTTATTTTATGTTTGTATAATAAATCGGTTTACTAACCTGGAACACTAAATTATGCGAAAGCCTCTGTCGATGGTCAGACGCAAATACCCAATATAACCCAATTGAACCATATGTCTATGTCAACCAAATTATCTGGATTCATTAAGTTTAAGTTTCAATTATGGCTACCCCCACCCGATAGGTATATGTCTATCCTGTAAGGAAATCTATTAAAGGGTTATCTTGTTGGTTTCTAATTAGGTCCCAAGATCAACAAATCAAGCATACAATTCGCATGAATACATCAAGGGATAATGGCGGAAACATATACTCACAATGATTGGTTTGGATGCATCAAAGAATACAAGCCTTCTCATTCTCTTCAAGGTCACGCCAATGACTCTCCAAGACAGTGGACTGCTCGGTTTTGATGGTTGAAGAACCTCCAAGATTCGGCCATGGTCATCACCATTGAAGCTCCAAGCTTCAAGCTTTTCCATGCTCACAAACTCACTTCCCTATCACCTTAGGATGCCTCCTAGAGTGTGCTAGCACATGGATCTTGCAACAAGATCAATAGCTTCTCCATTTAATTCGGCAGAACCAGAAAAAGAGATGAAGAAATCGGTCATGGACCAAGAGAGAGAGAGAGACGATTTTCTTGTTTCAAAAACCCTAAAACGTGAGTCAAGGAGAGAGAAACGTGAATGTCTTATATGGAGAGAGAGAAAGAAAAGTGTAAAAGGTTTTTAATAATTTCAAAAATTAATAAAAAGCATTTACCACCTTTTTACTTTCAAAAAGCAAAGTCAAAAGGTCAAAAGCAAAAGCAATAATGCCTTTCCATCACCTTTCACTTTTTACATCAAGTCACTTTAATAAAGTGACAACATGTCATGTCACATCACTCAAAGTGATAAGTGATTTGACAATTGATGCGATAGCGATTTGACGTTTGATGTGACTTGCGTGCCGCGTTCGAATTCGAAATGCGAATGCGCTCGCAATCACTCTCGGGCTCGGGTTCGCTAATTCCAAATTAACGAATTTTCCGTCGCGTCGTAATTAAATGATTACGCCTAGTGAATTCACTATTCACATCGCTAACGAATTAATTCTAAATTAATTCGTTCGCCCGAATTAAAATCCAATTTCAATTCCGCGTCGAAATCTAATTTCGATTAATATTTCGAATATATTAATTTTACCGATTAATTCCAAATTAATCGTTCTCCCTCTTTAAACCATATTTTATCCCAGATAAAATATCTTGTAATTAATCCTAGATTAATTTTCTCTCTCATCGAATTAATCCCAGATTAATTCTCTCTCTCTCTTCTAATTAATCCCAGATTAATTAAAGTGCGAGTCATACGTCATCGGTGAATCTTTGGGAAGCGACCCATGAGATCCCCGGATATGTTGGCAGTAAATACGGTTATCGGACTATCCGAATACGTACGTACCAAGTACTACGTTTATACCGATTTACAAGACAAGGTTGGCTTCTAGCAAAGCGCCATGCCTACCCAATTCTCCGGAAATATCCTTATAGGAATATGTGATCTATATCAAGCGTACTATACCGAAGTATTGCATATTTCGATCCAGTATCGGATGTTCACGTGCAAGGCCTAGGGCTGGAATTGTGTCTGCCCCGTACGAAGCACATATCAGATGTCTGGTAACTAGTCTCTATAATCGGATATACATGACCTAGTCATAATATCCCGATAGCTCGAGCATTTAAGAGAACGAGTTTCGTATCCTACGTGACCATCATCTCCACTATGACTGGAGTGATACTTCCGTTGACATCACACCCAACACACTACGATTCCCAATATACCCAGTATCGGCGTACACAGAACCGGTTAAAGCCCTGGACGACCTCAACTAAAGTATATTGATTGTCGTATATATTAGCGGTGCAAGTCTCAGGTTAAGACTAAATACACCTACCCTGATTGCAGACTCCCATAGACACATAGTCATACTACCAATGGGATTCCGCGGGGGGTCTATCCAGAGCGAAGCTGTTTCCCGTACCATCGGTAAAACACAACCTCCTATTACACTTGCATGAGTATCCTATACCCAAATATATGAGAACTATGTCGTTGTGCCCTCACAAACGCGAACAAGTGCAATACTAGTCTTTTACGTATTTATCGATGTCCAATCTCGATAATACTCTGACTAGGGATATTTAATGATTTATCCTTCGTGGACTGATACTGTCTCATATCATTCTCTGTCCAGGAACAAATCATAGGGACCTCTCATCATTTATATATCTAGGTGATCTAATCACAAATGATAAGAGTGCAATCTCCTTTGTCACATAGTTAATTTGTACAACAACACCGTGATCTGTACAAATAGTGACGCTATGGGTCATAATTGTCCAACAATCTCCCACTTGGCCTATAGCCAGTCACTCGAGTGTCTTACACCCGAACTATGTACGGTTGGCTCAAATAGCTGAGAAAATGCTTTCGTCAGCGGATTTTCATGATTATCGTCTGATGCGATTTATTCGATCATCACATCTCCACGATGTATGATCCGAACGAATCAGATGAATAGTGAAGTATATATATGGATCGTTGATGAGACTATTAATTCTTTAGCCTGTGCTGACGCCTAGCTCAGCCGCTAACAGAACTATATCTAATCTAATTAGATTTGTTATTGACCCAGATGGCTTCTATTGCTGCTTCAGCTGCTGCAATTAACCCGCATTTGTTGTTTATTTGGTAACAGTATCTTGCTTGGAAGATTTCAAGCTCACTGTACCGTTATTCAAACTGTATAGTACCGTTTGCGATTTTTAGTCGTCTTTATCGGTTATAGGAAACTTGCTACAGTGACCCCAGTCACTTCAAGTTCTCCTTCTCCATAGACTAAGACAGCATCCTTAGTTCTCTAAGATACTAACATCAATCCAGTGACTATCACTCGGATTAGCCTGTTTGTGAATCCATATGCTCAAAGCGTATGATACACCAGGTCTCGTACATTTTTCAATGTCCGGTTCCACAGAGAGTATTTCGAAAGCCAAGCTTTCGCCGATATTTATTTTATGAGAATATCATTTCCAAGAAATGACGTATTATCATTATTTTTATAGGACAACCACTGTCAGTGCGCTCCCACTAACCCTCTTATTTACACAAGAATCATTTTCGTTTTGAATTAAATCATACACCATCATGATTATATCAAAACGATAATTCCAAGAACCTAATGCTTGCTTCAATCCAATCATGGATCGAATAACAAGCATTATCTTAATGGATTTACCGTGGCAACAGGTAAAAAGTTGAATCGTAATCAACACAATGTTGATAACGATACCTTTCCGTTAAAGCCTAGCTTTATATGTTGGTATGTTGCCATCCATGTATGTCTTCCTAGAAGACTTTTAAGTACCAATAGGCACAATGCCTTGCGGTACATCAACTAATATCCAAACTGGTTGATATACATGGAATCCATTTCGGATTATATGGCACTTTGCCATAATTTTGGAGTTGATACCTTGTATCACTTCCTTATAGGTAGTCAGTTGGAATTCCTCAATAAGATAGACATCTTTATGAGGTGCGATCAGAAACCCATACCCCAGGTTGTTTTCTGACTCTCTCCGACCTACGCGGTTCTTGTGTATTCGAAGATTAATGGTAATAGTTTCATCCTTGATGAACTATTCATGTTCCATTAAGATTTGGTGCCTTGAACAGTATTACTCCGATTTTCATTGAGTTATACTATCCTCTCACTTACCAACTGCATATCGGTATTCCTATTAGGAAAACCGCATGGTGAGCAACAATCTAATTGTTCTCTTGTGAGGCGTATAAGTACAATACTTATGGTATCCCTAGGATAACCTACAATTGGCACTTATCCTATCTGGGTTTTAGTTTGGTATCATCCAAACATATGCCTAGCATACCCAAATTATCAGGAAATGTGAAACTCGGTTTCTTTCCCGTTCATATCTAATATGTTATCTGTCAAACAGATATTAATGGAATCTTATTCAAAATAAGTTCTTGCACTGGTTAAAGCTTATCCATTGAAGGAAATGGTAGCTCAGAGCGACTCGTGATTCACCTTATCATGTCTAACAAGATTCGGTTAATCCGTTCGGACATACCGTCAAACTGACGTGTTCCGGGAGGAGTCCTCATTTGAAAGAATATTATACTCTTTCAAGAATACTAGAAACTTATTGCTTAAGTATTTTCCATTACGGTCTTACCGTGACGGTTTCATACTTTAGCCGATCTGTTTGTCTATTTCGTGTCGAAACTGTGAAAGTTTCCGATTTGTGTTCAAAAGAAACACATAACCATACGCGATGTCATATCCGTACAGGTCACGAAATATTCATATCCATATCTAGCCTAGCTAGACATGGGCCCACTTGCTTCACTATGAAGTAGGGCTAACAGATCGGTGGCATTTACACTTTTACCAAGTAAATAGTGTTTTAGGCACTTTGCCCAATTAGACTAGATTCGTAGACTTTATTTGAATGGAATCAAATCATTCCTGGTACCCGCTCTTCAAAAGTGCGGATATACGATTCTTGTTTAGTAGTGTCCCTGACAACTATGCCAGAATTAAGTTTCTTAACTGATCAAATCAGTTTGAGCTATTTATTTGTCATGTTATATATTTGAGATATTATTTATATTCAAAATATAAATTATGTTATTCACATCTAATTTTAATACTAGTTGTGAACATATTTATGACAAACATATTTGAAGTCAGAGCCTTGCTCGTCTTCAATTCCTTCTTTGGATATGTCATTTTATCTTCCTAGAAGATAATAATGATTTTGTCTTTGCCATTTTCAATATTCCGGTAGCCTTTAGCCAAGCCTCGGGTTTCTAGAATATCGAAGTAAGGTGCGCCTTGCGCTACTTGCCTAATTGCAAAGTTTAACTTTGTCTCCTTGAGAATAGTCATTAATTCTCCAAGAATTATTTATTGCAATTCTAGCACTTCTAAAATCTAAGTACAGATTTATGAAAATCCTCCAATTTCATTATCATTCTTTAAGGATCTAATCCTTGGTACTGGTTCAGAAATTAAGGAGTCTACTCTACAAGCTTAATGGATTAAGCACTTAAGTTATCATTACAAGATCTTCCAAAGATTATGCTCTATTATTTGCTTAACTCCGGGCTTAGGCATAATATGTTATTTTATCAAATAAAGTAACTTGTTATTTTCCAGGACAATCCTGAAACTTTATTCCCAATTTGAAAATTATAGTCGTCTATATACATTTTCACCGAGGATTATGTCTTAAACACTAATCTTTCATTTTTATATCTTGATTCTAATAGTCCAACTATTTAATCAACGATTTGTGGTACTATTTATTATAATGATTATAATAGTCCAACTATATAATCAAATATAATCTAAATAATTAACCTCAATTACATTGATTACTATAGTCCAACTATAAAATCAACTGTAAATTGATATCAATTAATTCAAATATATTGATTAATATAATCCAATTATATATAATCAACTATAATACAGTCCAACTGTTAATTAAAATAACAATTTAAATATTAGTCCAACTAACATTTAATCTAACGACGAAATAATTTGAATGAGCACGTATGGTGAGTAATTGAACGAGTATTGCAAATTCAATTCTTGCCTCCCACTATTTTTCGGCGAGCCTCTAACCCTTTGTCGAGTACTCGGGAAACCGTATTTCCTAGTGGGCTAGGATCCCGTTAAATATCACACAATCTTGACTTTGGCCAACAAATTGTATGATAATTAACTAGGTAGATCTCTAAGATCAATTGGATCCCATCCAATTCCTAGATCCAGTAGGCGGATATCCAAATCCTAAACATATATCTTATATATGCCAATACATCCAATGTATTACCTAACCTTTTTCCTCTGAATCAACTAAGCCTTGGCTTTGGCACAACAAACCTAGTGATCCCAGTCAAGCGCGACCCATTGACCATGGAAAGCTTCGTAATCAATGTCGAGTGACAAGAATTGGTCTTGACTTTGGCCAACAAACCACAACTTGGACAAGACACCGATATGGAACAAAGCCTTCATGATTCAAACACATCTTCGACGGACAAAGAGCTTGACTTTGGCCAACAACCCAATGCCAATCTCAGATCTTGAGTAAGAATCACTCAATGGAAGGAAAAACACTTGATATTGAGCGAGGGTTTTTCGCGTGCAAATTGGCTACCAATTTATTATCTTTGTTTAGGTCTCATCATCATACACCCTTAAACATGCATTCTAAACACATAATAAAGCGCATATGAAATAAAATAATAATGATATGCGGATGGATACTTTACATTGATCCTAGATCAAATCTCTCATTTTCTCTCTCCAAAGCTAGCACATGTATTTACTTCTACCCGTTACACTACACTTCTAAAGAAACCTCATTTACATTGAGGGGAATAGGTGAGAAGAGAATACAAAGAGTATAGAGGTGATAAGGCTGGACACGCAGGTCTAATTAATAAATCAAATTTATTACAACAATTTCTAAAATTGCCCCACCCATCTAATATCCATCTGATATACATTATTCATGCATCGCAACCATGTATTCATACAAGCATGTTATCAATCAATCTAATCCAATTAATTAATCTGATAATTAGTGATCATCCAATGTTCAAACAACGATTTGATTTTTGCTCGAGTCAAACTACGATTCCCAATATACCCAGTATCGGCGTACACATAACCGGTTAAAGCCCTGGACGACCTCAACTAAAGTATATTGATTGTCGTATGTATTAGCAGTGCAAGTCTCAGGTTAAGACTAAATACACCTACCCTGATTGCAGACTCCCATAGACACATAGTCATACTACCAATGGGATTCCGCGGGGGTCTATCCAGAGCGAAGCTGTTTCCCGTACCATCGGTAAAACACAACCTCCTATTACACTTGCATGAGTATCCTATACCCAAATATATGAGAACTATGTCGTTGTGCCCTCACAAACGCGAACAAGTGCAATACTAGTCTTTTACGTATTTATCGATGTCCAATCTCGATAATACTCTGACTAGGGATATTTAATGATTTATCCTTCGTGGACTGATACTGTCTCATATCATTCTCTGTCCAGGAACAAATCATAGGGACCTCTCATCATTTATATATCTAGGTGATCTAATCACAAATGATAAGAGTGCA
Source organism: Zanthoxylum bungeanum (assembly GCA_019454045.1). Lineage (NCBI taxonomy): Eukaryota > Viridiplantae > Streptophyta > Magnoliopsida > Sapindales > Rutaceae > Zanthoxylum > Zanthoxylum bungeanum. The sequence continues at coordinate 130,352 of SKCR01038763.1, read as the reverse complement.
ATCTCCTTTGTCACATAGTTAATTTGTACAAAAACACCGTGATCTGTACAAATAGTGACGCTATGGGTCATAATTGTCCAACATATCTATCCTCAAGGAAGATCGTGGGCTATTAAGTCTAAGGCTGAAACCTAAAAGTCCTTTGTCAAGTTTACTTTAGATTTACCACATCAATCTTATTGGTGATCAGACAACAAGAAGCATTAAGCTTAAGACTTAATAAGTAAACCTTTAAATTACCCAAACTATAAAATAACCCCTTATAAACCGGTGATATTAGAATTCATCACAACCCTAGATAATTAACTTAGTTACGACACATAACTAGGGTTAGTAAAAACTTAAATAAAATAAAAGACATAAAGTAAAATGCTGAAAAGTAAATTGCTGAAAAGTAAATGACGGAAAGTAAATGCTAAAATTAAATACTGAAAATTAAATGCTGAAAAGTAAATGCTGAAATTAAATTACTGAAAAGTAAATGCTGAAAGTAAATTGGTGAAAGTAAATTGCTGAAAAGTAAATGCTGAAAGTAAATTACTGAAAAGTAAATAAAGTAAAAGTACAATAAAAGAAAATGATGAGCTAAAAGGATCCACTTTTATTACTTCTATTTTAGATATCTCCCTTAATATAATATATTAACTTTGCATGATAATTACAAACCAGTCATATAGGCGGTATCCAGATTAAGTCAAATTAATAATTAATTACCAACCGACCAATCAGGCGGTATCCAGTTTAGTCAGGTTAAAACCAATTTAAATAATTATCAACCGACCAATATGGCGGTATCCTCGTTAAGTCAGGTTTTAACCAGTTTATATATTATAATTAAGGGAGATTAATCTAAATATTAGTAATAAAAGTTTTACCTTTTACCCCAGCAAAGGGGAGTTACCTCATCATTACTGAAAAGTAAAAAATGAAAATTAAAGAAAGAAAAGTACGTGCGTAAAAGTAAATTGCGGAAAGTAAAAACTGAAAAGTAAAGAAAAGAAAGTGCGAAAGCGGAAATTAATTACTGAAAGCTGTAAATAAACAAACAAGATACAATCTTCTTAGTATTCTTAAGGAATTCCTTAGAAGAAAGTATGAATTTACAAATGAAATGGCTTTGTATTTATAGGCAAAATTTTGCCTCTATCAAATTATCCACCAAATCCATTATTAATTGCTCCACTAATTGCTCCACCAAATCCATTATTAATTGCTCCACTAATTGCTTATCATGTTTGGTGGTGATTTGATAATTTTTATTATTTATTTATTAATTTATTTTTTGCTTTGAAAATGATTAAAAATGACTTTGATAATTACACACAACACACTTCTGGATGGTTCATCAATTTCGGGCATGCAATCTTCAGAATTCGAAATTATTTTGTCTTTCAAAGTTGTATATCTTTGAGTCTTCTTACTTGAATCACCTCAATCCGATATCGGAGTAAAAAGTTATGCCCAAAATACGACAGATGCTCAAAACTGAAATTTCCAAAACTGCACTTCGTTAAAACGCCCTTTCAAGTTTCCAATCTCCAAAATTAATATGTCAAGTCCAATTTTTGCTCTTATTTGACCCACATTTCGTCCTAAATGATTTCATTGTGTCCCAATATCATTTTATCTGTAAAATAAACTAAAACACATCAAAACGTTCATCAAACCGAGAAACTAAACAAAATATTAAGTAAAAGGGGCGGTAAATATTGATATTTTTCCGCTCATCACACCCCCAAACCTAAAATTTTGCTAGTCCTCGAGCAAAACAACAAAATAAAATACAAGAAACAATTAAAATTAAACTAAGCCACTTTCGTAGGGATCACGGTTGCATTTAGCATATGCAACAAGCCTTTAAACCCCTAGGTGTCCCTAATGGATGAGTTATAGTCTCGTGAGGGCTTACAGCAACGATATCCACAAACGTTTTACAAAAGTAAAAAATATAATAAAACTAATGCACACAAAAGTAAAAAGACAAGAGAAAATAAAATAAATAAGTTAGTGACTAAACAGATGAAACATCTAATCCAAGTCAATAGTTGTTTTGTTTCATTCTAAATTACCGAATAAGTAAATTCTCCGATTACTTTTACCATTCTCCATATACACAATCGATAAAATATTAATCAACTCATTTTGCCCACAACAGTCACAAGTGCAGTTGATAAGAGAGTAATATTTTTGTCCTAAAGTTTTATCAGAATTCACATCTTTTTGCAGCAATGGAATAATTTTTCTGATTTTTTCTGATTTTTTTTTATTTATATACAATATCTTCCATCTATGTAGCGAGTGTTGGGTCGGTGACTCCCAAATCAGTTGGCTTTAGGGCACTAGGTGTTAAGACACTCCAATGGACTTAATTACTCAGACTTCAGATATATATATTTTTGCAGCATCTTTGATCCATGTAGCGGGCTTTGGGCCAGTGACTCCTAAACCAGTTGCTTTAGGGCACTAGGTGTTAAAACACCATTACAGACTTAATAACTCGGATCTCAGATGTTTTTTTTTAACTCCATCACTTTTTTAGATGCTTCCTCCAATTAAACTAGAGCACTGAATTTTACAAACTTTTCAATTTTAGCTCATGTTCGTATGTTACAATGCATGTTGATAATATCTGCTAACTGAGCATAAGAAGATCCATTTTAGTCAGTTTTATGGAGAATTTACAAATTAAATAATTTAAAATGAAATAAACAAAAACTAACTTGTTTCAAAAATGGTTTGAGATACGTCTCAGGAGTGGAAATTCCTTACACATCTATCTCTTACCAATTTCACCTTTTTAGTCAAAATAAAAACACAAAACACAAAATAATTTTGTAATTTTTGAAAAAATTTCAATTTTTTTTTTGTATTTTTCGAAAAAATTTGGACTAAAAATAAAAATAACACACAAACTAAAAACAAGGTACTGATCAACTAATTCCCTCCCCCAAACCTAAATGAGATATTGTCCTCAATGTCTTAAACAGTAGAAGAAGGGTTTAGAAGATAATACCTGGTTAGCTGAAATTCTACTAGAAATTAAAGGTTAAGATCCAGATTAATCTGACGCCTCTTACCACGATCGTCATCGGACCAATTTATCTTTGAAAGGATAGGGTCAACTTGTGGTTCATAGGCTAAGAGTTGGTCTATTAGATCCGGAGCAGTTCTGGCAGTATAGAGGAGTTCTTTCATATGTTTTGACACAAACCCATTTCTCCGAGCATCATCAAGAAACACACAAAGAAAATCATAAAATCCTTCAACGTTAAACAGCCCAATTGGTTTCTGGTGTATGTTCAAGTTTGCCCAAGATAGCACTATAAAAATTTCCTCCAATGTGCCCAAGCCACCTGGTAAAGCAATAAAATCATCAGTACTGTTAATCATTTCTACCAATCGTTCAGACATACCTGGCACGATCAGTTTATCTCCGTTTGCTGGTCCAATAATATTTGCCTCCGCCAAGGGTTTTGGAATGATTCCCAAAACGTGACTGCCTCCTTCCTGTACGGCTTTTGAAACGATCCCCATAAGTCCAAGATTGCCTCCGCCATATACTATGTGCATATTCCTTGCAGCTAAGACTCGACCCAATTCATGTGTTGCTTCTACGTATTGTGGCTTAACACCAACACTAGTTCCGCAAAACACACAGATGTTTTCAACTCGTCTTCTTGAAGTGGCTTCCATGTTTTACTATAGATGTCTTCAAAAGTGCAATGATGAGTTGAATTTATAACACCTGAAAAGGGTGAGTAAAATAATAGCACTAGTACCTGCCAAATGACAATTATTAGTTAATAGTAAAATAAATCGTGATAGTCAAAAAGGTCTGGATCATGTCGGAGAAAATAAAAGAAAACAACAAAACAAATTACAATTATTAGGAAAAGACAAAGAGATATAATATTTACAAGAAAAGTAGCGGCTTGATTGACGTCTATGCTTCAGGGACAAGCTTCCCATCCAATTTTCTTATAAATTGGCAAACAGGGTCTTTTTGAGTCAGATTCCCGAGACTTAGCTGTTGTCTTTCTTTTTGAAATTGTGTATGTAATTTGCGAATGGCTATATGAACATATCCACTGGGATGCGTCTCAAGAGTCGAAGATATATTATCTACAAACTCATTACTCAAGCCATCCCTAATGAATTTAATTTTATCTTCGCGATTATCAGACACTATTCCTAAAGAACGACAACGAGTATTGCAATTCCATCGTGCACATTTGTAACAAACACCCATTTGCTTAGCTCTACGTTTCTTTGCATAAGTATTTCTTCCAAAACCAGGCAGATGTGAAATAAAAGAGTCAGAAGACTCACCTGCCAATCAGACTCGTGCTTCAATTACCCAATGAATATCTTTAGGAACACCATGGATCGTTAGTAATCTCATCCGTTCTAAGCGAGATTTGTAGACTTTCATCAGAGAGTTTTGAGGGAGAGAGGGAAATTGCTTGTGAAGTTTTGCGAGAACTTCTTCCATCGTGAAATGACTTTACCTGCAAAAATAAAACACACAAAAATAAAACACACCAGATCACAATATATACACAAATTGCATGGGTTGCCTTCCTGCGAGCACTAAGTTTAAAGTCGTCAGCTAGACGTGACTTCTCAATCGTTAGGTTGGATCTGAAAGTGTGACACTTTCTTTTTTTCGGTCAAACGATTCTCCCCAGTAGTGCTTGACACGCTGACTGTTAACCTTGAATGTTTCATTGGTGTTGGGATCCAGTAACTCAACAGCTCCATATGGTAAAACCTGAGTGATCACAAATGGACCTGACCACCTTGATTTCAACTTTCCAGAGAAAAGTTTCAACCGTGAATTGTACAACAACACTTGCTGTCTTGGTTCCAACTGTCTGTGCACTATTTTTCGATCATGCCATTTCTTGGTCTTTTCTTTGTACAATCTGGCATTCTCATAAGCCTGTAAGCGAAATTCCTCCAATTCGTTGTGTTGGTGAAGTTGTTTCTCTCCTACAGCTTGTGAATCAAGATTCAACTTCTTTAGTGCCCAGTACGCCTTGTATTCAAGCTCAACTGGCAGATGTCACGCTTTTCCAAACACCAATCGATATGGGGACATACCAATGGGTGTCTTTTAAGCTGTTCAGTAGGCCCATAATGCATCATCTAGTTTTGTAGACCAATCTTCCCTTGTTGATCCAACAGTTCACTCCAAGATTCTTTTGATTTCCCTGTTTGAAACTTCTACATGTCCATTTAACTGTGGATGGTAAGCAGTGGCAACATTGTGAGTAACTCCGTATTTGGATAAGAGTGCATCAAAGTATCTGTTACATAAATGTGAGCCACCATCACTGATAATTGCCCAAGGTGTTCCGAATCGAGTGAAAATATTCTTTTTCAGGAATTTGATCACCACTTTTGAATAATTGGATGGTAATGCAATTGCTTCAACCCATTTGGAGACGTAGTCTACAGCAACCAAGATGTACATGTTTTCGAATGATGGAACAAAGGGTCCCATGAAATCTATACCCCACACATCGAATATCTCCACTTCCAGAATATTTTGCAACGGTCATTCATTTCTCTTCGAAATATTCCCCATTCTCTGGCACCTGTCACATTGAAGAGCAAAAATATAAGCATCTTTAAAAAGAGTGGGCCAGAACAAACCTGATTGTAGGACTTTGGCTGCAGTTTTGTTTCCACTGAAATGTCCGCCATATGGTGATGAATGATAGTGCTGCAAAACACTGTTGACCTCCTCTTGTGGAACACACCGTCTCAATAATTGATCAGCACACTGTTTGAACAGGTACGGCTCATCCCAGACATAGTGCTTGACTTCTTTGAAGAATTTCTTCCGTTGCTGAGTTGTCCATTCCAACGGCCATCTTCCTGACACAATGTAGTTGACATAGTCAACATACCAAGGGGCATCTTGCTGTTTCATGGCAAACAACTGTTCATCTGGAAAAGTTTCTTTGATTAAAAGATCTTTGCCAGCTGTTTCTCTATTCTCGAACATTGATAGATAATCTGCCACTTGGTTTTCTGTCCCTTTCCTATCTTTGATCTCCACGTCAAATTCTTGCAGAAGAAGTATCCAACGGATCAATCTGGGTTTGGCATCTTTCTTCATGATCAAGTATTTGATTGCTGAATGATCTGTGTAGACCACCACTTTGGGACCCAATAGATAGGAGCAGAATTTGTCAAAAGTGTACACAACTGCAAGCAACTTCTTTTCAGTGGTTGTGTAGTTGAGTTGAGCTTCATTTAAAGTTCTGCTGGAGTAGTAAATGGTGTGAAAAATCTTTTCTTTGCGTTGTCCCAAAACTGCACCTACAGCAAAATCACTAGCATCACACATTACTTCAAATGGAAGGGTTCAGTCTGGTGCTACAATGATGGGGGCAGAAATCTGTTTTTGTTTTAAGATCTCAAAAGCTTCCTGGCATTCTTTGGTGAAGTTGAAAGGCACATCCTTCTCCAGAAGATTGCACAGAGGTTTAGTAATCTTGGAAAAGTCTTTGATAAATCTCCTGTAAAAACCTGCATGTCCAAGAAAACTCTGAATCCCTTTTACAGATGTCGGTGGAGGTAGTTTTTCAATTGTTTCAATCTTTGCTTTATCTACCTCGATTCCTTTTTGTGAGATCCGATGTCCAAGAACAATGCCCTCATGTACCATAAAATGGCATTTCTCCCAATTGAGCACCAGGTTTGTATCTTCGCACCTTTGTAACACATGTTCCAAATTTTGCAAGCAGTAGTCAAAAGAATCTCCAAACACAGAAAAATCATCAATAAAAACCTTCATACTCTGCTCCAACATGTCTGAGAAGATGGCCATCATGCAACGCTAAAATGTAGCAGGGGCATTACATAATCCAAATGGCATTCTGCGGAAAGCAAAAGTACCATAGAGACATGTAAATGTAGTTTTCTCCTGGTCTTCTGGTGCGATGGCAATCTGATTGTACCCTGAATATCCGTCCAGAAAATAATAGAACTCATGTCCCGCCAGTCTGTCTAACATCTGGTCAATGAATGGTAGCGGAAAATGGTCCTTTCATGTTGCTTTGTTCAGCTTTCGGTAGTCCATGCATACTCTCCATCCAGTCACCGTTCCGGTTGGGATTAACTCGTTCTTTTCATTGGTAACCACAGTGATTCCTTCTTTCTTCGGAACACACTGCATAGGACTCACCCAAGTACTATCTGAGATGGGGTAAATGATATCAGCATCCAACCATTTGATGATTTCTTTCTTTACGACCTCCTTCATGATTGGATTGATTCTCCGTTGATGTTCCACTGTGGGTTTGTACTCATCATTCATCAGAATCTTGTGCATGCCAAATGATGGACTAATGCCTCAAATGTCTGCTATAGTCCAGCCAATGGCTCTTTTGTACTCTCGTAATACTCTCAGTAACTTTTCTTCCTGCTCCAATGTTAGTGAAGAAGAAATAATAACAGGTAATTCAGAAGAGTTTCCAAGAAATGCATACCTGAGATGGCTCGTAAGTAACTTCAGCTCCAGCTGTGGTGGTTCTTCAATCGAAGGCTTGATTCGATCTTTCTTTGGCAGTTCCAGGCTTTCCACTTGTGGTGTCGCTTTGAATTGGAATGGTTTGTCAAGGTAGTTGATACATTCTAGGATTTCAGCATCTAGCTCGTTGTCAGTCATGTTGGTGATGCAAGCTTCAAGTGTATCCGTGGGATTTAGCTCAGTATCCTGAACGATACTATCAACAACATCAACTCTGAAGCATTCTTCTTCCTTTTCATCGCTCAGGAATTTCATGGCTTTGAAAACATCGAAAGTAACTTCTTGGTCCTGAACTTTCATGGTTAGTTCTCATTTTTGTACATCAATCACAGTTCGTCATGTCGCCAAGAATCGTCTTCCAAGGATGATAGACACATCTTTGTCTTCTTTCATGTCAAGGATAATGAAATCTGCTGGAAGAATGAGTTTGTCGACTTTGACCAGCACATCTTCAACAACACCTCTTGGAAATGCGAGCGTTCGATCAGCAAGTTGTAATGAGACTGAGGTAGGCATTGCTTCTCCAATTTGTAGTTTCTTGTAAATAGAAAAAGGCATCAAATTAACACTTGCACCTAAGTCACATAAAGCCTTAACGATATAGTATTCTCCAATGGTGCATGGGACAGTGAAACTGCCAGGATCTTTCAGCTTTAGGGGAAGTTTCCTCTGAATAATGGCACTGCATTCTTCCGTCATTGCTACTGTCTCGTAATCTCCCAATCTTCGTTTTCATGAAAGAATGTCTTTCATTAATTATACATAGCTGGGCATTTCTTCCAAGGCTTCTGCAAATGGAATGTTGATGTGAAGCTTTTTGAACACCTCCAGGAATCGAGCAAACTGCTTGTCCAGTTTTTTTTTTTTGAAGTCGTTGTGGAAAAGGTGGAGATGGAGTGATCTGATCTTTTTCTTTTTCCTTTGCTTCTTTTTCCTCCATCTATTGCTTTGTTTATTTTGAAACTTCCTCAATTGTTGCCTTGATTCCAAAATCTTTGTTGATTTCAGTACCGCTTTTCAAGGTGATGGCTTGACATTGCTCCTTCCCTCGGTTCCTTGGATTGGGTTCTATGTTGCTGGGAAGATTACCTGGCGGTCTGTAACTTTGAGCATTGGCCAGTTGTCCGATTTGATTCTCCAGTGCTTTGATGGAAGCAGATTGGCTCTGAAATATAGCATCATATGCTACTTGTTGCTTTTTGAACATCTCTGCAATCCATTCTTTCATTTCTGGTTCTTTTTCATGTTCCTGGCCTTTGTTCTGTTGTTGAAATCCTGGTGGTGGATAGTTCTGTTTTTGGAATCCAGATGGTGGATTGTTCTTTTGTCCTGAATTGTTGCTCCATGAAAAATTGGGATGATTCCTCCACTCTGGGTTGTAGGTGTTGGAATATGGATTGTTCCCCTGTCTGTTGAAATTGTTGACATAATTCACCGTCTTTTCAAGTTGGTTTGGTTCTGGTGCTCCTCCATATGGTGAACTTGTGGATCCAGTGCTGAGAGTCTCCATGAATTTGTATATCTGATCCAGCTTGGCGTTGACTGCTGTATTGGCTCCACTTTCATAAATTCCTACAATTCTTTGGATCATGCTCATTTCTGTTGGCCACAAGGAATTGTTGTTGGCCATTTCTTCGATTAGGTCCCAGGCTTGATCTTCTCATTTTTCCATTAAAGCTCCTCCAGCAGCAGCATCGATTTTTGTTCTCATCAGCCCAGAAAGTCCATTATATAAGGTTTGGAATTGAAGCCATTTTGGAATCTCATGGTGAGGACATTTCCGGAGCAAATCTTTGTACCTTTCCCAAACTTCGTAGAGAGTTTCTGAGTCGTGTTGCACAAAGGATGTGATGTCATTCATCAGCTTTCCAGTTCTGGTTGATGGAAAGTACTTTGCAAGAAATTTGGTGGCTAAAGTGTTCCAAGTTGTGATGGAACCTACTGGTAGTGAATGTAGTCAAGCTTTAGCTCTGTCTTTCAAGGAGTATGGGAAAATACACAGTCTCATTGCTTCTTTAGCTTATCGGTTGTAATTGAAAGTTCCGCAAACTTCCAGGAAGTTGCTGATGTGGGCATTAGGATCTTCAGTTACATTCCCCCCAAACTGAACTGACTGCTGAATCATCTGAATGCATATTTTGATGTCACCTGCATTTGCTGGTAAGGGAGGAAGTATAATACATGAAATGATTCTGTCAACCACCGGAATGGTTCTGTCTCGAATGGGAATTGGTGGTGCAACCTCCAAATGTTCAGGTTCCATGTTGACTAAAGCTTCTTGGCCTTCTCGTCTTTCCCTTCTCAACTGTCTGATGGTTCTTTCAATTTCTGGGTCAAGCGGTCAGAGTTCAAAGCTTCTGGTTCTTCTCATAAAGTTTCTGAGAACCTGAAACACAAGAAAACAAAAACAATAAGTAAAAAGAAAATTAGATACAAGTAAATGTATCTAACCTTAAAACTAATAGTGAAAGATAAATAAGTCTCCGGCAACGACGCCAAAAACTTGACCGGCGTAAACACACACGTATAACGCAAGCGTATGTATCCTTCAAGTAGTATAAAAAGTATCGATCCCACGAGGACTTAATACCTAATCTATTAATTTTATGAGGTCAAATGATTACTAATATCTAACAGGTTGATTGATTGATTTGAAATGGTGATGATTTTGAATTTAAAAACAAGTAAATAAAATTGCACAAAAATAGTTATGCCCAAAATACGACAGATGCGCAAAACTGGAATTTCCAAATTCAGAATTCGAAATTATTTTGTCTTTCAAAGTTGTAGATTTTTGGGTATTCTTTAATCTGGAACTTGAATCAGCTCAATCCGATATCGGAGTAAAAAGTTATGCCCAAAATACGACAGATGCGCAAAATTAGAATTTCCAAAACTGCACTTCGTTAAAACGCCCTTTCAAGTTTCCAATCTCCAAAATGAATATGTCAAGTCCAATTTTTGCTCTTATTTGACCCACATTTCGTCCTAAATGATTTCATTGTGTCCCAATATTATTTTATCTGTAAAATAAACTAAAACACATCAAAACGTTCATCAAATCCGAGAAACTAAACAAAATATTAAGTAAAAGGGGCGGTAAATATTGATATATTTTCCGCTCATCAAGATACTATACGCTCACCTTATCTTTGTTTTACAGGACTACTGGTGCCTCACCGTATAAATCTCAAGCCCGAATGTCAAATTCACCGTCTATAATTTGGCGCCCACCTTGGGTCCCCGGTGATTCATAGTAAGCAAAGACTTCTCAGTCCACGATTCAAACAACACAAATACTCACATGACTTGTGGTAGCGAACAAACACCGGACATTATGGTCGCATAGTTGGCCGCTCTCCAAGAACGGTTACGGACGTTGGAGGAGGAGAACCTGATGATGCGGCACCAAAATCAATCTCCATAAATAATAGGAGTCAATCGCCTCAACCTCCAAGCAACACGAAACCCAAGATCACCACAGTGACCCCATCATCCAGACTAAACTCTTGGGGCATTCAACAACACGACCGATGATGGTCCACCACCAGACGGCCCTCAACAAAGTTTCCAGACGGATCACCTTATCCTACATACTGATCTGGCACAACAAGTCGCCACCACCATGTTGGTTCTCTAAGAACAATCCCAAGATCATTTAAGCATAAAAGAAGTGAATACTCGAAGTAAGAATACGGAAAAATACTTACAACGATCGGTTGTGTGGATGTGTTGAGAACAAAATTTTGCTCATTTGAAGTGCTCCAAGCTCCTCTTTGAATGATTGTGTGTTTAGCTCTAAGCTTGATGAATGAATTCCAAACTCTTGGGAATGGTTTCCCTATCACCTTGGAAGACTCTTTAAGTACTAGCTTAGGATGAATTTTGCAACAAAACTCTTCCTATTGTTCTTTGTAAGTCTCGGTAATGGAGAGTAAAAGAGAGGGAGAGTCACGGTAAAAAGTTTAAAGTGTTTTTAATTATCCAATATAAAAAAATGTAAAGTGAAAAAGTGTAAAGTGTTTTTAATTATCCAAAATAAAAAAATGTAAAGTGAAAAAGTGTAAAGTGTTTTATCCAAAATAAAAAAAATCATATACCAAAATCCAAAGTTGGTAAAATGTCACTCATCTCTCAAGTTTGTGTAAGCTACAAGTCACCAAAAACCAACAACTTCCATCAACCAAAAAGGTGATGAGATTGACTAATGATGTGACTTGATGTGGGCCCCACTTTGATTCAAAATCCAAGTGGGCCCACAAACACATTACGGGCTCGGGTTCGTTAATTCCGAATTAACGAATCTTCCGTTGTGACTTAATTAAATCAAATTTAATTAAATAATTATGTCTAGCAAAATTACTATTAAAGTCACTCGCGAATTAATTCTAAATTAATTCGTTCGCCCGAATTAAAATCCAATTTTAATTCCGCTATGAAATCTAATTTCATTTAATATATCGAATATATTATTTAATCGATTAATTCCAAATTAATCATTCTCTCTCTATTAATTGAATTTTATCCCAGATAAATTCTCGCCGTAATTAATACTAGATTAATTTTCTCTCTCTCATATTTAATCCCAGATTAATTCTGTTCGAGTCAAACGTCATCGGTGAATCTTCGGGAAGCGACCCATGAGATCCCTGGATATGTTGGCAATAAATCCGGTCGTCGGACTATCCGAATACGTGCGTACCTGTTACCACGTTCTTACCGATTTACGAGACATGGTTGGCTTCTAGCAAAGCACCGTGCCTACCCAATTCTCCAGAAATATTCTTTAAGGAATATATAATCTTTGTCAGGCGTAGTATACGTAGCATTGCGTATTGCGATCCAGTATCTGATGTCACATGCAAGGCTTGGGGCTGGAATAGTGTCTGTCTCGTACGAAGCATATATCGGATCACAAGCAACTAGTCTCTATAATCGGATAATCATGACCTTATCATATTATCCCGATAGTTGCAACATAATAGAGAGCCAGTTCTGTATCCCTGCGTGATCATCATCTCCATATGACTGAAGTGATACTTCCGTCTTGACATCACACCCAATACACTACGATTCTCAATAAACCCAGAAGAGAGGTACACATAACCTGTTAAAGTCCCGGATGACCAAAACCAAAAGGTGTTGATTGTCGCAAGCATTAGCGATGCAAGTCTCATAGCTTATAATTCGGAACTAATCATAAGGACTTTTATCATTTATAAATATTCAAGTAATCTAATTACAAAATGATAAAATAGCAATTTCCTTTGTCACATAGTTAATTTGTACAAAAACCACAATGTCTTTTACAAATAGTGACGCTATGGGTCTTAATTGTCCAACAATCTCCCACTTGGCCTATAGCAAGTCACTCAAGTATCTAACACCTAAACTATGTACATGTCGCTCAAACTTTTACTGAGGAATAGCTTTCGTCAGCAGATCTGCAATGTTGTCCTCTGATGCGACCTTCTCGATCTTCACATCGCCATGATGTATGATCTCACGAATCAGATGTAAATGTCGAAGAACATGCTTGGATCATTGATGAGACCGCGGTTTTTTAGCCTGCACTATAGCCCCGTTATTGTCACAATACAATGGAACAGGCTCAGCTGCTAACGAAACTACCTCTTTTGCTGTTCAGCTATAGCAATATATTCCGCTTCTGTTGTTGAATTGGCAACAGTCTCTTGCTTGGAAGATTTCCAGCTTACTGCTCCGTTGTTCAAACAAAATATGTACCCGGATTGCGACTTACAGTCGTCTTTATTGGTTTGGAAACTTGCATTGGTAAACCCAGTTACCTCAAGTTTTCCATCTCCATAGATTAAGAAAGCATCTTTAGTTCGTCTAAGATACTTAAGGATGTTCTTGACCACTATCCAGTGACCATCACCTGGATCGGCCTGATAGGGACTACACATGCTCAAAGCATATGAGACATCAGGTCGCGTACATATCATGGCATACATGATCGATCTGACTGCCGAAGCGAATAGGATCTGACTCATGTTGTCTCTCTCATCTTGAGTTTTAGGACACATGTCCTTAGATAGAGTGACACAATGTGACACTGGCAACAATCCCCTCTTAGACTGATCCATGTTGAATCTCTTCAACACTTTGTCAATGTACGTGCTCTGGGAGAGTCCAAGCAGCTTCCTAGACCTATCCCGATAGATCTTTATTCCCAGAATAAAGGCTGCTTCTCCCAGATCTTTCATGAAGAATTTTAATGAAAGCCAAGCTTTCACCGATTGTAGTATGGGAATGTCATTACCAATAAGCAACACATCATCAACGTAAAGGACAATGAATGTCAGTGCGCTCCCACTAACCTTCTTATATACACAAGGATCATCCTCGTTTTGAATGAAATCATATTCTTTTATGATCTCATCAAAACGTTGGTTCCAAGAACACGATGCTTGCTTCAATCCATAAATGGATCGATTTAACTTGCAAACCTTGTCTGCATGTTTTGGTATGACAAACCGTCTGGCTGTTGCATATAAACATCCTCCAAAAGGTTTCTGTTAAGGAAAGCGGTTTTGACGTCCATCTGCCATATTTCGTAATCGAAATATGCAGCAATAGCAAGCATTATCCGATTGGATTTAATCATGGCAACTGGTGAAAAAGTTTCATCGTAATCGACACCATGTCGTTGATGATACCCTTTCGCTACAAGCCTAGTTTTGTACGTTTGTATGTTTCCATCCATGTCGGTCTTATTCTTGAAGACCCATTTGCAACCAATAGGCTTTACGCCTTCTGGTGCATCAACCAGTGTCCAAACTTGGTTGGTGTACATGGAATCCATTTCGGATTTCATGGTATCTTGCCCTAAACCGGAGTCGATACCTTGTATCGCTTCCTCATACGTAGCCAGTTCGTCTTCCTCAATAAGATTAATTCAACCAAGCCTAAGCAACATTTATTTCCAAGGATAATTTACTACTAAGTTCGCATGCATAAGTACAAAGCTCATATCTAAGTTTGAATATAACATATTTTTCATCTTTGCATACAACCTATTTGCATATAATCTATGTCTGAATTTGCATGCATAAAGGTAAATTAACATACGGCAAGCATATAACTTAATAAGCACATTGTACTCATACATGTGGGGAATACAGATAAATGGCAATTGCACAATCATGCGTAATAAAGAGAAGCAATCATGTTCGTAAAACAAAGGGATAACTAATAGGGGGCAATTATGCATAAAATATGATGAAAAGGACTCAGTTCAGTGTGTGCGCGTTCGTATACGCGTTCGAACGGTAAACAGAAGGTTCACATTCGTGTAGCGTTTGAGAACGCGTTCAAACGGGACCAGACCTGATACATGATAAAACAAAGAAAATACGTGCGCGTTCATGTAGCGTTTGTAAAATGCATTTGAACGGTAAACAGAAAGTTCACGTTCATGTGGCGTTTGAGGATGCGTTCGAACGGGACCAGACCTGATGCATGATAAAACTAAGAAAATGCGTATTCATTCGAGTAGCGTCCGAAAATGCATTCGAACGGTAAACAGAAGGTTCACGTTTGTATAGCGTTTGAGAACGCGTTCGAACAGAACCAGACCTGATGCATGCAACACATACATAGACAAAAAAATCCACAATGTAGGACCTCACGTGTCTGATTGAACTCATTCCCATCCAATCATGTGTACCTCGCCCGGCGCGGCAAAGCATCATGGTAAAGGGTTTTAACCCCTCGAAATAGAGGACCTTTAATCGCACTTACTAAGCCCATGCGCTAATAACACAATGCATATAAGAAATAAAGACAACAATATCGGACTTCGTATACCCGATTGAACACATCTCACATTCAACCGAATATACATCATCCGGCGCGGCAAAGCATCGTGGTAAACGATTTTAACCCCTCGAAATAGAGGACTTTTAATCGCACTTACTAAGCCCATACGCTAATAACACAATGCATAAAAAAAGACAACAATATCGGACTTCGTATACCCGATTGAACACATCTCACATTCAACCGAATATACATCATCCGGCACGGCAAAGCATCGTGGTAAAGGATTTTAACCCCTCAAAATAGAGGACCTTTAATCGCACTTACTAAGCCCATGCGCTAATACCTCATCATTACTCAAACAAATAACATGCAGAATTTAAATAGCGGATAATAAACGAATCAAAACAACATAAAACAAAATATGCACCGTTTTCTCAAGTGGTACGTGGAGTTGTATCCCAAGTACAGACCGCACTATCATCCATTCGGATTCGGCTATGGAATTTATGTCTGGGTTTCCATCCTATATACCACAAGAGGTGACACATTTTCCATTTTATTCAAAACCACAACATGCATCCATAAACGACTCTCATACGAAATAAATGACTAAAACAATTAAAAGATGAATAAAAATGAATACAAAAAAAAGTGCCCTCAGGTCTAACCTTTTATGTCGTACACGGTCGTCGAAAGGGTGGATGCTCAGCAACTCCTCCGGTTCACTGGTTTAACATTTCCCTTCGCTACTTTACTGTTTAGGTTGCTGTTTTCCCTCTGTTTCGCTGCTGTTTTCCCTCCATTTTGCTGCTGTATTTTGGTCATTGTTTGTTACATTTTTGGCTGCTGCTTTCTTACTGTTTTAGGTGATATTTAGAGTGCAGTTTTTAGTTACTGTTTTGGGGATTTATGGGCTATGATTTTCGGTAGTTTAGGGTTGTATGTGGCTATAATTTTCGGTAGTGTAGGGGGATTTATATGGGGCTGCTGTTTCAGTGGATGTAGGGGCTGTAGAGGGCTATGATTTTCGGTGGTAGAGGGAGGAGGAGGAGAGAAAACTCTTTGTTGCTTTTTACTTGTGGTTGGCGTGAATGCTATTGTTTTTCTTCTGTTGTGTATACGTGAGAGTGAGGAGGAGAAGAGAGACTTCTTGTGTGAATTATGTGTGAATGAGCCAGGGGGAAGGGTTGAGATTGTGTTTCTTTTATAGACAAAAGCTATGGCTTCTCCTTGTTTGAAAAGGAAGGAATCAATTAGTGTCTCACAAGGAAAGTCTAATATTTGATTGGGGGACAAAATTTGGTTTATTATGAAGTTAATATATTTAATTTGTTTGGGTTTAGGCATGAAATTTGTTTAGTTTGGTATATAATAATCTTGATTGATTTTAATTAGGCAAGATTTTATTTGATATTTATTTTAATTTGGTATATGATTTTTAGATTTTATTTAATTCCCCATGTGTTAAATATGTGTTTTATTAATTTGGATGTGTTTTATGGGATTTGGTGGGCTAATTGGGCTTGGGTGTGAGGCTAGCAGCAAAACCAGAAATACCGACACCGTTCGAACGCCGATTCGAACACTACACGAACGCCCGTAACCTGCTTGACGTTCGAACGTGGTCACGAATGCAGCACGAACGAAAATAGTGAACATGTGAAATGAATCTGATGACATACTTATTCTGAATTTCCCCTTCCGACGTCCGTTTCCCGCGACTTCTGTGACATAAAAGGTAGTGCCTCTACATGAGACTCATCATATGGACTTTTATGCAAAAATACAGTGCCTACAGTCGCCCCCACTTTGATGGGACTTGTGTAATGTGTAACAGTGACAATCCTATCAAAGTTATGCAATGTATTTTTACTTACCTGGCTCGCCAGCTGCCACTTGACTTGCCATGTGTTGAGTTGAGTTGATTTGGTGGTGAGGTGTTGCGACCCCTGGTTCATTCCCGAACCGTGCTCCATTTTTGGAGCGCCATTTTCGGCATCTGTTGTGTGTGCTCCATTTTGGAGCGCCATTTCTGACATCTGTTGTGTGTGCTCTATTTTGGAGCGCCATTTTCGGCATCTGTTGTGTGTGCTCCATTTTGGAGCGCCATTTCCGGCATCTGTTGTGTGTGCTCCATTTTGGAGCGCCATTTCCGGCATCTGTTGTGTGTGCTCCATTTTGGAGCGCCATTTTCGGCATCTGTTGTGTGTGCCATTTCCGGCATCTGTTGTGTGTGCTCCATTTTGGAGCGCCATTTTCGGCATCTGTTGTGTGTGCTCCATTTTGGAGCGCCATTTTCAGCATCTGTTGCTTGATGAGGTGTGGCTCATTTTTGAATCGTTATTTGATGAGATGGTCTTTACCGCTATAATCCTGCAAACAAAATAAAAATTGTATGTATGTGATATGTATGTATGTATGCATGGATGCATGATGCTGATGTGGGCCTCGCCCCCAAACCGATACCGATGTGGGCCTCACCCCTAAACTGACATTGATGTGGGTCTCGACCTTCGAGACTTATCCCTAAACTGATACTGATGTGGGCCTCAGCCCTGGGACTCGTCCCCAAACTGATGTTAATGCGGGCCTCGACCCCCAAACAGATACTGATATGGGCCTCGCCCCCAGACTGATACTGATATGGGAGTCGCCCCAAACTGATACTGATGTGGACCTCGGCCCTAGACTGATACTGATATGGGTCTCGCCCCAAACTGATACTGATATGGGCCTCGCCCCAAACTGATACTGATATGGGCCTCGCCCCCAGACTGATACTGATATGGGCCTCGCCCCCAGACTGATACTGATATGGGCCTCGCCCCATACTGATACTGATATGGGCCTCGCCCCCAGACTGATACTGATATGGGCCTCGCCCCAAACTGATACTGATACGGGCCTCGCCCCAAACTGATACGGATACGGGCCTCGCCCCAAACTGATACTGATACTGATACGGGCCTCTCCCCAAACTGATACTGATACGGGCCTCGCCCCCAGACTAATACTGATATGGGCCTCGCCCCAAACTGATATTGATATGGGCCTCGCCCCAGACTGATACTGATATGGGCCTCGCCCCCAGACTGATACTGATATGGGCCTCGCCCCAAAATGATACTGATACAGGCCTCGCCCCAAACTGATACTGATATGGGCCTCAACCCTGGGACTTGTCCCAAACCACTGATATCATATTGATGCTTCTGATTGGCTTTCATTCGCCGCTTTCTCTCTTTCTTCTTCAAAACTTGTGAATACAAAACAAACTCAAAACATAAAAAGGAATGCAAAATATGTTACGTTTATGCATACATGCGTGAATGAGTTTCCTATCCCGTTGGGTTAGGTCTTCCGCCAATTCCCTTGATGACTGCTCGGTCTTCTCTTCCTCTGGCAAAGTACTGCTTCAATCTATCCACATTGATCGGCTTGGTGAACTCATTTCCTTCCAAGTCTGACAGCCTCACTGCCCCATTTCCAATTACTGAACGGTTATTCTACCTTTTCTGCTTGCTTCTTTTGGGAATCCCCCGTGTTCTGAGTGTCATTGAATATCATGGTATCAGGGATGAATGCTTTTGTCAAATATACTCATATCATGCAGGTTGAAATGACTCAGACAAGTAGGCGAAATGGATGTCTTTATCATTATTCAGGAAAGGGTTCAAAACAAGTAGACGAAGTCGATGTCTTTATTAAAAATGCAGAAAATAAACCAGAAAGAATATTTCATTGCCTTCTTCCTTGGCCTATGGTTCTTCACTGCTGTCATCATTTATCCTCATGGAAGAAGTTGGGTGGTTGAGAGCTTGAAGGATGAAGCTTTCGGGTAGGCCAGAGTTGATCATATAGGTGGGTGGTGGAACAGAGTGGTAATTTGGTAGGGGGTTCCGATGTGTGTTGGGTTATTCTTTCTCAGGATCAGGTATTTTATGGGCATCAATGAGGTTTTGGATTTCATGCCTAAGGCGGGTACAGTTGTCAGTTTCGTGGCCTCTCCTCTGATGGAAGTGACAATACAGGCTTAGGTCAAGGTTGGGTGGTATAGGATCTGGAAGTGGTTTAGGCTCTAAGGGTTTTAAGAGTCATTGTCCCCTCAACTTTTCAAATACCTTAGACAAAGGTCTACCAAGGTTGGAGAATTGCCTGTTTCTGATAGCAGCGACTTCGGCAGCAGCGGGCTTGGTCTCAGAATGCCCCCCAAAAGTCCTCCTATTTTGGCCATAGAACTTTTTGTTCTCAGCTTCTTCTTCTATATCCATGACAGTTTCCCTCAACTGTCGAAAATCTACAATCATGGAGGTCATTCTCCTCAACTTGCCATAAATGGAGGGCTTGGTGCCCTTGATGATCATTTTGATTTGGTCATTCTCTGAGGGCCGAGTCTTCATCTTCAGAAGCTGGCTTCTCCATCGGTCTACATACTCCTTGAAGTTCTCTTTCGGCTTCTGCTTAGTGTTCTCCAAATCACGGAGTGACAAATCAATCTCCAAGTCTGTAACATACTGTTTCAGAAATGCATCTGCCAATTCCCTCCAATCTTCTTTAACCTTTCTCTCAAGGTTGTGATACCACACTACAGGTGCCCCCTTGAGTGACATCCCAAACATCTTTTGGACTTGGCGCTGTGACAGGCCCACTGAACTCATCACCGAGACATATTGTCGGAGATGGACCCTCGGGTCCCCATTCCCATTGAACTTGGACATATCAGGCATTTTGAACTGAGCTGGCAGCTGCTCTTCAAAGGTCATCGCCCCATAATCTAACAACTCTTCATGTTTACCTCTCATTTTACGGGTAACTATTTCAACCTGATCCCGAAGCTTCTGAAATTCTGCCTGAGACCCAATCACTCTGCCTGCTGCATACTCTTCCATGTCGTCATCAAAAGCGGGGATATCATCCCCCAACCCATTCGGAGGCTCCTCGCGCCTCACATTCTCAGAATTTCCCCCAGCATGGGGTACAACCATATTTTCCATGGCAGTAGTCAAGGCTTGCAACTGTTCGGTAATCTTGGCGAAACCATTTTCCAACTGATCTATCCGGGATACCTCGTTATCGGATGTACTCATATCTGTTACCGGCCTTTTAATGAGTCTTCCCTCTTCCCTAACCCAACGGGACTCTATGATATCTTTTATAGACATAAAGGGTGTTAACAGGATATATGTATGCATGAGATGAATGAGATGCATGCGATACAAGGAATATATCAACTAATTAAAAGTTTCACACAAATCGGCCCACCATCATTTTAGAAGCTTTTGGGCTAACCGTCATAGGAGTGAAATCGTCCCAGTTTAAATGGCCCAACAAGTTCACATCTCATGGCAAGAAGTCCAACCGTATCCAAATGATAATGTTCCTAAACACAAACATATAATGGCCCATTGGCGTTTTAGAAGCTTTTGGCCCAATCATCATAAGATACGTTCTTGTCCCAGTTTAAATGGCCCAACAAGCCCATACCTCTTGACAAAAGGTCTGAATAGATCCAAACGACAATGTTCCCAAACACAAGTATACATAATTAATTTCTACATAGTGGCCCATCAACATTTCATAAGCTTTTGGCCCAATTGTCATAGGATACGAACTCGTCCCAGTTTAAATGGCCCAACAAGTTCGCATTTCTGACAAGAAGTCCAACTGCATCCAAATGAGGATGGTCCACAAGCACAAGGAAATAGTTTCTATAGGCCATACAACCCCGGTCTACGTGTGGGTTTGCGGGAGTGTAGACAAAGACTCTCGCTAGCGAAGGATTGCCCATAACTAGGTCTTCCCACTCAAGGGTTCGAGTGACCAAGTGGGCGCACCTTTTTTATACCTTACAGTACGTGCCAACGAGTTATGGTGTGTGACTGACTGTCAGATGGATTTCCCGTTGTAGATTCCCCAGAGGGAGGGTGGAGCGAGGCTCTCTTAAGTACCCTAGCCTCTTAGGCTCTTATCACTTGGTGACAGCAATAAACAACGAGTCCTCCAAATTAGTCCTCACAATAGGCTACAGGTAAATGATTATCTAGGTGCCATCACAGCTTTTCCTTATAGAAAGGTAGTGAATGAAGGAAGACACCAAACCATTACCAAGCCTTAAAAGTGTCTTTGATTAAACCCCTTTTAACCCACAGTAGACACGGTTAATTAAACCACAAATCATAATTTTACAAGACATTATTTCGGGGCCGATTCTTTATCCCCGGTGGAGTCGCCAGACTGTGGGACACAGAAACTGGGCGACGCATGTTGTTCCGGGCTCGAGGCCCAGTTGGGAGTACGGAGTAGCCCGCGGGGGACTAAACCGGAGAATAATGGAGTCGCCACCCAGTGTGAACCAAGAAAATAGTTTAAGGCCGCACTCACCCCTCGCAAGGGAAGACCTCAAACCGTTGGGTTCGGAATGGTCCCTTACTTATGCCACTTGTAATAAAATGATTTGTGCAATAATTCAACCAAGCCTAAGCAACATTTATTTCCAAGGATAATTTACTCCTAAGTTCGCATGCATAAGTACAAAGCTCATATCTAAGTTTGCATATAACACATTTTTCATGTTTGCATACAACTTATTTGCATATAATCTATGTCCGAATTTACATGCATAAAGGTAAATTAACATACGGCAAGCATACAACTTAATAAACACATTGTACTCATACATGTGGGGAATACAGATAAATGACAATTGCACAATCATGCGTAATAAAGAAAAGCAATCAGGTTCGTAATACAAAGGGATAACTAATAAGGGCAATTATGCATAAAATATGATGAAAAGGACTCAGTTCAGTGTGTGCGCGTTCGTGTAGCGTTCGTAAACGCGTTCGAACGGTAAATAGAAGGTTCGCGTTCGAACGGGACCAGACCTGATACATGATAAAACAAAGAAAATACATGCGTGTTCGTGTAGCGTTTGTAAAACGAGTTCGAACGGTAAACAGAAGGTTCGAGTTCGTGTGGCGTTTGAGGACGCGTTCGAACGGGACCAGACCTGATGCATGATAAAACTAAGAAAATGCGTACGTGTTCGAGTAGCGTTCGAAAATGTGTTCGAATGGTAAACAGAAGGTTCGTGTTCGTATAGCGTTTGAGAATGCGTTCGAATGGAACTAGACTTGATGCATGCAACACATACATAGACAAACAAATCCATAATGTATGACCTCACGTGTCCGATTGAACTCATTCCCATCCAATCATGTGTACCTCACCCGGCACGGCAAAGCATCGTGGTAAAGGATTTTAACCCCTCGAAATAGAGGACCTTTAATCGTACTTACTAAGCCCATGCGCTAATAACACAATGCATATAAGAAATAAAGACAGCAATATCGGACTTCGTATACCCGATTGAACACATCTCACATTCAACCGAATATACATCATCTGGCGCGGCAAAGCATCGTGGTAAAGGATTTTAACCCCTCGAAATAGAGGACCTTTAATCGCATTTACTAAGCCCATGCGCTAATAACACAATGCATAAAAAAAAGACAACAATAACGGACTTCGTATACCCGATTGAACACATCTCACATTCAACCGAATATACATCATCTGGCACGGCAAAGCATCGTGGTAAAGGATTTTAACCCCTCGAAATAGAGGACCTTTAATCGCACTTACTAAGCCCATGCACTAATACCTCATCATTACTCAAACAAATAACATGCAGAATTTAAATAGCGGATAATAAACGAATCAAAACAACATAAAACAAAATATGCGCCGTTTGATCAAGTTGTACGTGGAGTTGTTTCGCAAGTACAGACCGCACTACCGTCCATTCGGATTCGGCTACGAAATTTATGTCTGGGTTTCCATCCTATATACCACAAGAGGCGACACATTTTCCATTTTATTCAAAACCACAACATGCATCCATACACGAATCTCATATGAAATAAATGACTAAAACAATTAATAGATGAATAAAAATGAATACAAAAAAAATGCCCTCAGGTCTAACCTTTTATGTCGACTTTCGGAAGTACCGTACACGGTCCTCGGAAGGGTGGATGCTCCGCAACTCCTTCGGTTCACTGGTTCAACGTTTCCCTTCGCTACTTCACTGTTTGGGCTGCTGTTTTCCCTCCGTTTCGCTACTGTTTTGCTTCTATTTTGCTGTGGTATTTTGGTCACTGTTTGTTGCGTTTTTGGCTGTTGTTTGCTGCGTTTTTGGCTGCTACTTTCTTACTGTTTTAGGTGATATTTACAGTGCAGTTTTTAGTTACTGTTTTGGGGATTTAGGGGCTATGATTTTCGATAGTTTAGGGCTGTATGGGGCTATGATTTTCGGTAGTGTAGGGGGATTTATATGGGGCTGCTGTTCGGTGGATGTAGGGGCTGTAGAGGGCTATGCTTTTTGGTGGTAGAGGGATGAGGATGAGAGAAAACTCTTTGTTGCTTTTTACTTGTGGTTGGCGTGAATGCTAGGGTTTTTCTTCTGTTGTGTATGCGTGAGAGTGAAGAGGAGAAGGGAGATTTCTTATGTGAATTATGTGTGAATGAGCCAGGGGGAAGGGTGGAGATTGTGTTTCTTTTATAGACAAAGGCTAGGGCTTCTCCTTGTTTGAAAAGGAAGGAATCAATTAGTGTCTCACAAGGAAAGTCTAATATTTGATTGGGGGACAAAATTTGGTTAATTAGGAAGTTAATATATTTAATTTGTTTTGGTTTAGTCATGGAATTTGTTTAGTTTGGTATATAATAATCTTGATTGATTTTAATTAGGCATGATTTTATTTGATATTTATTTTAATTTTGTATATGATTTTTAGATTTTATTTAATTCCCCATGTGTTAAATATGTGTTTTATTAATTTGGCTGTGTTTTATGGGCTTTGGTAGGCTAATTAGGCTTGGGTGTGAGGCTAGCAGCAAAACCAGAAATACCAACACCGTTCGAACACCGATTCGAACGCTACATGAACGCCTGCAATCTGTTTGACATTCAAACGTGGTCACGAATGTAGCACGAACGAGAACAGTGAACTTGTGAAATGAATCCGATGACATATTTATTCTGAATTTCCCCTTCCGACGTTCGTTTCCCGCGACTTCCGTGACATAAAAGGTAGTGCCTCTACATGAGACTCATCATAGGGACTTATATGCAAAAATGCAATGCCTACACACATGAGGTGAGATCAGAAACCCATACGTCTCAGGTTGTTTTCTGACTCTCTTCGACCTACGCTATTCTTGTGTATTCGAATATTGTGGTACAGTCTCATCCCTGATGAACTGTTCATGTTCCGTTAAGGAATCGGTGCCAGGAACAGTATCACTCTGATTTTCATCGAGTTTTACTTTCCTCCCACTAACCACTGCATTTAGGAATTCCCTCTCAAGGAAAACCGCATGTAGAGCAACAAATACTTTGTTCTCTTGTGGGTTGTAGAAGTAATATCCTTTGGTTTCCCTAGGATAACCTACAAATTGACACTTATCTGATTTGGGTTCAAGTTTGGTACCATCCAAATGTTTAACATATGCCCAGCAACCTTAAATCTTCAGGAATGAGAAACCCGGTTTCTTTCCTGTCCATATTTCATACGGAGTCTGTTGAATAGACTTTGAAGGAACCTTATTCAAAATAAGTATTGCAATGTTCAATGCATATCCCCAGAAGGAAATAGGTAGCTCAGTACGACTCATCATAGACATTACCATGTCCAACAAAGTTTGGTTTCTCCATTCGGACACACCGTTTAATTGAGGTGTTCCGGGAGGAGTCCACTGTGAAAGAATACCTTACTCTTTCAAGTAATCGAGAAACTCATTGCTCAAGTATTCTCCACCACGGTCCGACCGTAATGTCTTAATACTTTTACCGGTCTATTTTTCTACTTCGTGTCGAAACTCTTTGAATTTCTCAAAGGTTTCCGACTTATGTCTCATAAGATACACATAACCATAATGTGATGCATCATCCGTAAAGGTTACGAAGTATTCATATCCACCTCTAGCCTGGCTAGACATGGGTCCACATACGTCACTATGAATGAGGGCTAACAGTTCGGTGGCACGTGCACTTTTACCGCTAAAAGGTGTTTTAGGCATTTTGCTTAATAAACAAGATTCGCAGACGTCATATGAATTTGGATCAAATTCGTCCAAGTACCCACTCTTCGAAAGTGTGGATATGCGGGTCTTGTTAATGTGTCCCAGACGACAATGCCTGTAAACGCCGATTTTCACTCCAGGTCTACAATTAAGATTTCGTATAGGGGCACTGGCGATCCTGCAAAAGAAAGATGTAGGGTGAGCGTGGAGGGTCTACCCACCGGTGTGGTGGATGCCGTGGGCACTCCGACGCCCAAGTCAGTGAGGGAAATGAGGTGTAAAAGTCGTAGAGGGGGAATAAGGTTAGATGTTACCTTGATCCTTGCCAACTGCCGTGAGGGCGGTAGATGAGAGGTTTTGAGAGCTATGGAGAGAGTAGTGTTTGGGCTATCAGTCTGAGAGCTCCCTCTTCCCTGTGGGGACTTTGGTTCCTCTTATATGCCATTCGAGGTGGGACCCATGTATCTTTAATTGTCATACGCTTTAGATGCTTGTAACGGTCGAATCATGAAGTAGCAGTTATGGTCAATCATGGAGAGGCAGTTATAGACTGTCGTGGAGATTGAAAACGGTCAAATTATAAATGGTGTTTATATATCTGAGTGTTACATGGGCTAACGTACGGTGGGTCCTTGGATCTGTGTTGGTGTGGGCCCGTAAATCTTTAGGCCGATATCCACTAAATCCGGGCTTCCTAAGAGAGTGAATCTATGATGGCAGCTTGGGCCTGAAGTAAAGGTCGAAATTGCCCCTAGACCAAATTTGGCCCATATAGTTTGTCCCATACTCTCTAAGTCAATGAGTCATTGGCTTGGAGAGTACTTGACGCATGGGTCACCTGGGACGATGCCATATTATGTTGGTGTACTCGAGCGTTGATGTTGCCTACTGATTGATCCAAATGAATGTCAAGTCATCAACTTGAGTCTACGAGAGCCATTGGGGAAGTACCCAGTCGTCCAAGCTAGATGATGGTTGGGATAATAAACTCGACTCTACTAGAGCCATTGGGGAAGTACCCAATCGATTGGATCAGATGAAGGTCAGAATATTAGTCATACGACATTTGCCTTCCATGTCTACAAGTTGACTCGAAATGAGTCTATGGGGGATATCCTCAGTCGACTGGACTTGATGAGGCCAGGAAGATAATAGTCATACGACATGTGTAATCCATGTCTACAACTTGACTCGACATGAGTCAATGGGGGATGTCCCCAGTCGACTGGACTTGATGAGGCCAGGAAGATAATAGTCATACGACATGTGTAATCCATGTCTACAACTTGACTCGACATGAGTCAATGGGGGATGTCCCCGGTCGACTGGACTTGATGAGTCCAGGAAGATATAAGTCATACGACATGTGTAATCCATGTCTACAACTTGACTAGATATGAGTCTATGAGGGATGTCCCCCGGTCGACTGGACCAGATGAAGGTCAGGACAACCTCCATACTACTGGTCATGGACTATAGGAGTCTTCAAAATTTTTTTTTTTTAAAACCAGATGAAGGTCATAAGTTGACTCTACATGAGCCATGGGAGATGTTCCCAGTCGTCCGAACCATGTGAAGGTTCAGGATACACTCCATACAAGAGTAGTCCAGGTCTTCAACTTTGTCATATGGCATTGCTTGCAAATTTCAAACCCACAATCAATGTATGTATATAAGGAGAATAATGATACATGTCGTCTGGAGGATTTGTCGAGTGACTAGTTAATTGCTCTTCAATATAAGAAGCATACTCTATTTTCTGAAACAATGAGAGATCATTTACGTGCCCGTTGTGTCGACTAGGTAGAAGGTTGATAAAGATATTCCATGTGGAGGATGTTTCATTGTCTTATGTATCAAGATGACAATTCATATTGATGAAAGTACATGAGAGTCTACAAATTACCAGATCTGATGGAGGTCTAAGAAAGTTTTCATTCTACTATTCTCGAATGAGGTAAGGCAGAGTTTATACTCTACATGACCCAATGAAGGTCCAAGAAAGTATACACACTCCACTATACCTTCTGAAGGTTCATGGGAGTCTACATCTACTAGATCTGAAAAAGGTCTATGAGTCTTTCCTTCTCATACTACTAGTTCTGATGGAGGTCCATGATACTACTGTTGAATGGACTATCAAATGGACCTGATGGAAGTCCATAAGACATAATCCAATGAACCTAATGAATATCTATGAGAATCTTCATACTACAAGACTTGATGAAGGTCATATTACTACTGATGAATGGACTTGTCGAATGAACTTGATGAAAGTCCAAAGAAGTCATTACTCATTATATACTAGACCTGTAGATGGGCCATGATCCTACCATTGATAAACTTGATGAAAGCCATCAATGTCATCTATATTCTATAGAGACTACTGTCGAATGGACTTATTGAAAGTCCAAGGTATTCTTGATTCTATTAGACCTAAGAAAGGTCAAAGAGGTGTTTATTCCTCATACTACGATATACTCTACAGGACTTAACAAAGATCAAAGATCAGTGAATGTCCATGGTCGAATGGGTCTTGTGGAAGTCTAAGAATAATTTTCTGATTGAGACTTATGATTAAGGAGGTCCAAGAAGTTTCTTCAGTAGAATGAGTTAACCTCGGACGATGAGGCTGCGGCGTTGATTATCTGCCATTTGTCATCTATCATGCGGAACTAGTAAGGTAGTTTTATTTGGTTTGCATTTGGTATTTCTTTTGCAACGACCGATGTGGGACTTTTGTTCAAAGATTATATGCATGGGCTTGTTATTGATGGCACATTTTATTGTTGTTAATGGCTGCTGGGCTTGTTTCCATATGGGCTGGTCGTGCATATGGTGTTGGCGCATGTTGGGCTTTGGGTGTGTAAGCTGCCTCTGATTACACGGGAAAGCCTGGCATGGTCTAGCTTGGAAATTGGCGCTTGGTTTGCGTTTTTTGTGCCGGATTTTGGATCCTAGGTGATTGGCTTATTTGCGATTATGGGCTTTTATCTTGGGCTGTCAAATTCCATGACTTCAATTGTTGAAAATCGGGGTGTGGATTTCGGCTTTTAAAGAGTTAGTCACGTGCACGCAAAAATGGCTTCTTCGAACTATGAGCCTACTTCACTCGTGGATAGAGTTGGTTGGATTTTTGGCTCTTTCACGTAAAATCAGTCCACACATCGTGCAAGTAGTCGACTGGTGTGAAGTGGCTTTGCTCGACAGATTGTGGCATGTATACTGGCATATGGTAGCTTTGCTCGACAGATTGTGGCGTGTAGACTGGCGTATGGTAGCTTGGCTCGACAGACAGATTGTGGCGTGTAAACTGGCATATGGTAGCTTGGCTCGACAGATTGTGGCGTGTAGACTGGCGTATGGTAGCTTTGCTCGATAGATTGTGGCGTGTAGACTGGCGTGTGGCATATTTTCACCTGTCGAGTGATGGTTGCACATGGAGTGGGGGCTCTTAAGCTGGTTTTGGGCTTGGATGATCAGGCGATGTGGGATGTGTTTTGATGTTAGCCTCTTGTTTGCTCCTAGCACCAGTTGATGTGGGTTGAGTTTTGTTGTTACCTTTTGGTTGCTCTCCTGGAAAGTAATCGATGTGGGACTCCACTATGTGGTAGGTGTGCTTTGTGTTTGTGGTGTTTCGTTTGAGCTGTGGGTTTTGATGGATTCCGTAGATTGTTGGAAGTTTGGCATTTTGGGCTGAGTAGGCTGGAATGTGGATTAGTTTTGGTTATGGGCTGTTTAGGCCTTCTGCTCTTTTTTTAATTTGCACTATTTTGGCAAATGACTGGATTGACTTCAATCTGCTTCTCCAAAACCGAGTAGACAGAACTGGGAAAATGCAAATCTCATTCTCTTACTCGGCATACATAATTCTGTACCCATGCGCTGACTCGATTTCGGCAAATCATCGCCAGCTTCACTTGAGCGATGTAGCAGTCTTTATTCAGTCCAGCCTTGAGGAGTAGCATATCTGATACGAAGAAACATGACTGGGACAAATTAAAGGCCAAATCTCGGTTCAATGGTGTTGTTTGGTAGATTAAGGCTGGATCAGGTGCAATTGCTGAGTTCAATAAGATAATATCTTCTTGGAGATCAGGTGTCCTTGAGTGGTGAGATTTGCTGTAGCATGGATTTCAGGCTTGTTTATTTGCCTGTTTGGGGAGTTCTCTCGAACAGGTTCCATGAATTGGAGGGCTTGAATAGTGGAAACTATTTAGTGCCATTATTCCAGGATATGGACTGACTTAGTTTGGACCTTGTAAAGGCAGTCTCACATGGTGGATGAGTTGTTGTGCGTGGGAATTGTTGGAGGGTTCCAAAGTCACCTTCCTATGCGATGTGGATGACTTGGTGATCTAGCGAATTGACTTCATGCGTGAGATTACTGCATTTGTCAAAATTGGCGATTTGGAATGCATGGTGAGAATTGGCCCTCATTCACGATATGGATTTTATGTTTTACTGGGCCGTTTCTTAGTTATATACTTGCACTTGTTTCGTAATCTTCTACCATTGTTTTGCAAACATCCTTCTTGATTCGACATTTTCATGTAGCGTGGGTCTTCAACTGCACTGTAGGTAGTAAGCTTAGGGGTGGCTCAAGGCCCGCGTCTGTGGACTTCCATGTTTCTCAATTTCAGCCTGCTTTTGGTTTCATTGGAGCTGTCTATTGTGGTATGGGCTTTATCCATGCATGGGTTGTTTCCTTTGCTTTAAGGCTGCTTAGGAGGCTTGGTGAGCTGGCTTTGGTTTCGAGTAATTGGATCAGTACACGCTGGTCCTTGGAGTATGGACTGTTGCTGAAAAAGGTAGTATGAGCCGTCGCTTTTGTTGTAGACTGCGGCTTTCGCCTATCTCGTGGGGGATAAGCATTGCTGTTAATGGCAACTTTGACCCTGAGCATAATTCCATGTGCCTTGGGCTTAGGGCATTTGATTAATTGGCAAGTGGGCCATCAAGTTTATGTTTGCTCCAAAAGTTGTATGCATCTCTTTGGACGCTTGTATTAGGAGCTTGCAAGTGGTGCGCTTATGAGTCCCTCACAATGGATCTTCTCAAGTGTTAATTGGAACCTCCTCATTGAGTCGAGTCTACATCATTGCGATGTTGAATGGGACAGTATCCTCATGATGTGTCTTCATTTAGAGCATCTTCCTTGAGCCAAAACAAAATCCTCGTAGTGCCGGGTGGAATGCCAACTTGTTGTATCTTCATCTAGAGCATCCTTCTTAAGCCGAGACTACATTATTATAGTGTCGAATGGTGTTTCTGACCCCAAGTAGTAGTTTTTCCTTGTCGTGTGGGATGGAACCTCAACTATTTAGTTAGAACAAGTGACAAGCCTCACATGTAGAGTGTCGAATGGAATTTCAAGCAAATGACAAGCTATAAATATAATAATGACAATTGGGACATCCCCTAATACACTGATGTCGAGTGAGACATCCCTAACAAGTCTTATGCCTCATTGCATATGTCGACTGTGATTTCTTTATCAATTATCAGGTTGTAAATTGTAGTGTCGACTGGGACACCATTGCAAGTCTCATACCATAAATGGTGGTACCAACTATGACATCTATTATAAGTCCCAAGCCACAAATTGATGTCGACTAGGACACCCATAGCAATTTTCAAGCTATATGGTGTAGTATGGATTGGGACAGCTATAACAATTCCCAAACTATGATATCTATTATAAGTCCCACATTTTACTAATGTCGACTGGGAGATTCTTAAAAAGTGCAAGTCATACCTGGTAATGTTGACCGGGATGTCCTCGCCAAATCTTCATTCGGGTACTGTCGATTGGGACAATCTCCTTATGCCAAGTGCATCGCTTCATCATACGAGGTGAATGGTAAAGAAAATGGTTCCATTGAAGGAACACTCCTTGTTCCCAATGTAGTTCCTTGAGACTGGTCGAATTGAGTCTAAAATTATTGACAATCTATTAATGTCTTCTAGAGGAGATGAGGATCATCTCAACGTCTTCTGAAGAAGATAACACTTCTTTCACGTATTCTGGGAGTGATGGCAATCCTCCTTCATAGTTTATTGGTTTATTGGAGTATGACTATGGTTTATGAGGATATTCTCTGGTCGACTGGTAGAAGTGTGTAGAATGATCCAAGTGGTGGCTCACTGGTAGTCCGGCACCGGGTAGGCTAGAGAGAATCACTCTTTCCAACTCATGTATTTCCTTATGCATTGAGGAGATAACTTGTTGTGATCGGTCGGCTGGAAAATCATGGTGGTTTTTCTGGTGATTAAATGGATGGTCGTTTGATGGTGGATTTCCATTTGCCGTATTTTTGAATGCTCCAAATTGATTGGATCAAATGGTAGGATTGTTGGTGTGACCCGTAGCCTCGGGCCTTTGGAAGGTTGAAGATATGTGCTGCAATATTTGTAATTATTCTTGGAGGATGACTAATTAAGTTATCATGAGATCTAATGTAGATGGAGAGATCTTTGCATGCCATGAATCGCAAGGGCCCCACGGTGGGCGCCAAACTGTAGACGCTGATGTTCGCTCCAGGTCTACAATTGAGATTTCATATAGAAGCACTGGCGATTCTGCAAAACAAAGATGTAGGGTGAGCGTAGGGGGTCTACCCACCGGTGTGGGGGATGCCGTGGGCACTCCGACACCCAATTTAGTGGGGGGAAATGAGGTGTAAAAGTCGTAGAGGGGGAATAAGGTTAGATGTTACCTTGATCCTTGCCAACTGCCGTGAGGGCGGTAGATGAGAGGTTTTGAGAGCTATGGAGAGAGTAGTGTTTGGGCTATCAGTCTGAGAGCTCCCCCTTCCCTGTGGGGACTTTGGTTCCTCTTATATGCTATTCCATGTGGGACCCTTGTATCTTTAATTGTCATACGCTTTAGATGCTTGTAACGGTCGAATCATGAAGTAGCAGTTATGGTCAATCATGGAGAGGCAGTTATGGACTGTCGTGGAGATTGAAAACGGTCAAATTATAAATGGTGTTTATATATCTGAGTGTTACATGGGCTAACGTACGGTGGGTCCTTGGATCTGTGTTGGTGTGGGCCCATAAATCTTTAGGCCGATATCCACTAAATCTGTGCTTCCTAAGAGAGTGAATCTATGATGGCAGCTTGGGCCTGAAATAAAGGTCGAAATTGCCCCTAGACCAAATTTGGCCCATACAATGCCACATATAAGTTTCATCTTTGTTACTTAGTTTAAGCCTTTTGTTTGTTACATTATATGTTTGAGATTGATTTATATTCAAAATATAAAGACCATTATTCACATCAGCACTGCATATCTCCATATCATTTTTATATATAAAACACCCAATGTTTCTAAAAATAAAAGTATACCCACATTGGGCTAATAAAGATACAGATATAATATTCCTAGTCAAACTAGGTACATAATAACAGTCTGATAAGTTTAGTACATGCCTCGAGGGCAGTTCCAAAATATAAGTCCCAACAGCTAAAACGGCGACTCTAGTCCCATTTCCAACTCGGAGGTCTATCTCTCATGAGGCCAGTCTCCTGTTAATCTACAGATCCTGCATATCAGTACATATATGAGTACCACAACTAGAATAAAAAAAATCCAATTTTTAAAACTACAAGTAGACATGTTTATTTCTATAACAAACATATCTGAAGCCGGTGCCTTGCCCGCTTTGATTTCCTTCATGTGCGCCTTATACTCACGGCAGTCACGCTTCCAGTGACCCCATTTGCCACACTGCAGGCATACATCTTGGGATTTATCATTTGCCTTCCCAGAAGACTTTGACGATTTGGCATTGCCCTTCTTCTTCTTTACACCTCCAGTAGCCTTCGGCCAAGCCTTGGGAGACTGAGATGTTGAAGCGAAGTGCGCCTCGCGCTTTTTTCCCTTCAAAAGCTCTTTTTCTGCTTCACGCAGCATTGCCATCAACTCTCCAAGAGTATGGTCTTGGTTCATCATATTGTAGTTCATGATGAACCCGCTCCAGCTGTCAGGAAGAGACTGCAAGATCAAATCTATAGAAGTCTCAGCCTCAAAGGTTATGCCTAGCTGACTCAGCTGTTCGATGTCAGCAAGCATCTGTGACACATGGTGTTCGATAGATGTACCCTCTGACATTTGAGAGCAAAAGAGCTTCTTCTGTAATTCATACATTTTCGATCTAAGGTTAGATCGATGAAGGTCCTTCAATTTTGCCATCATAGTATATGGATCCAATCCCTTGTTCTGGCGATGAAGGTCATTGCAGCGAGCATGACGGATTGAGCAGTTGAGTTGTCATCGCTATAAGTCTTCCAAAGCTCAAGCTCAAGCGGCTGATCATTTCCAGGCTTAGGCCCGAGAGGTCTCTCTATCGTATATAGCATTCTCCCAGCCCCCAGGACAATCCTGAGGTTCATATCCCAGTCCGGAAAGTTCGCACCATTAAAGACATTTTCGCCCATGATAATGTCTCTAACCCCGATCTTTCCAGTCATCTTAATTGCAATAGTCTAACTATTCAATTAATGAATTTTGGGTACAGTCCAACTGTTACACGAAAATAATAAAATATTAGTCTAACTAATAAATACATAAAATGACGAAATAATTTGAAAGCGTGTAATGCCAAGTATTTGAACGAAATTGCAAATTCAATACTGGCCTCCCACTATTTTTCGACGAGCCTCTAACCCTCTGTTGAGTACTCGGGAAACCTAGTTTCCTAGTGGGCTAGGATCCCGTTAAATAACACACAACCTTGACTTTGGCCAACAAGCTGTATGATATTTAACTAGGTAGATCTCTAAGATCAATTGGATCTCATCCAATTAATAGATCCGGTAGGTGGACCTTCAAGTCCGAAACATATATACAATATATATGCCAATATATCCAATATATTTTCCTAACCTTTTCCTCTGAATCAACTAAGCCTTGGCTTTGGCTCAACAAGCTTAATGATTACAGTTAAGTGGGACCCATTGACTTTGGAAAACTTCGTAATACATGTCGATGAATAAGAAGTGACCTTGACTTTGGCCAAAAAATCACAACTTGCCCAAGACATGCGATATGGAACAAAACTTTCATGATTCAAACACATCCGCGATTGACAAAGGTCTTGACTTTGGCCAACAAACCAATGCCAATCTTGGATCTTGAGAATAGATCACTCAATGGAAGGAAATCGCTTAATATTTTGTTGAGGGTTTTTCGCGTAAATTGGCAACCAATTTATTATCTTTGATTAGGTCTCATCATACACCCTTAAGCATGCATTCTAAAAGCATAATAAGGCGCGATAAATAAAATGATAATGATATGCGGATGGATATCTCACAAATTGTTCCTATAACAAATCACTCAATTTCCTCTCCCCGGCTAGCACCATTCTAACTTCAACCCAATCACATAATACAATAAAGAAATCTCATTACATTGAGGGGAATTACAAAGAGTCGAGAGATAAAGGCTGGACACGCAGGTCCAATTTAATAAATTCTAAATTTATTACACCAATTTCCAAAATTGCCCTCACCCATCTAATATCCATCTGATATACATTATTCATACAATACATCCATGTATTCACACAAAGCATGTTATTCAATCAATCTAATCCAATTAATTAATCTTTGAATTAAGTGATCATCCAATGTTCAAACAACGATTTGATTTGCGCGAGTCAAACTCGTTTTAAGAATAAGTACTCAAAGTGTGTATTCTTTAATTATATCGAACTACAATTTTAAATCCAATTTAATTTGTATTCAATACTAATTCTTATTTAATTCCAAATTAAATAATTACACTTTTAATATGCCTTTACCACTTAGATTCTAAATCTAATCTTAATGGGTCTCAAAGCCCAATTAACATCCAATGTCAATTTAATTAAAGTCCAATGAGTTTTTAATTAATTTGATAAGGCATGTGCTTTGGCCAATATGGGTCAAACCCAAATGCCAAGGCCCAATTAAGGAATCACCTTATTTGCCATAAAATTAATTCCGGCCCATTAAGCCCAATTAAATTTAAAAGGCCCATTTATTATATTTGGACTTAACGGAATGGTTTTAGGCTCAATTTGGATCCAATCCATTTGTCTTAAACCAACTTGGCCCAACCAAGCCCATTAGGCCCAAATATAACAATTTTAGCCCAATTCCAAATTAAGCCAAATTAATTAAATTCTAATATTCCAAATATCACAATTTATTTAATTTAAGTGTATAGCCATAATTAATTATTTAAATTAACATTTCCAAAACACCAATTTAATTAATTAATCATGCTTTATTATTTTCAATACATGTCCAACATTATTGAAGCAAAATCAACTTATAATCATGCTCTTTCACTCACAGCAATATAAGCTTTTTATATTCGATTTTGATTTCAATCCAATTAAATCACAAATCAATATACTCAAGTATTTTAAACACATCCAATGATCTAAAAATTCAAAATCACCATGAGTTTAGGGTTCTTATATATTCGGCCAAGCCAAAATTTTTGGGAAAATTATCTAATCAATTTTTTTCATAAAATTAATCATGCATAACTCTAAGTTATCATAATCTAAGCATACTCAAATAATCAATTTGATAAAATCATGCTTCAAGCAAAAATACCCAAATTCAAGATTATGAACCCTAATTTATTTCATGTTTAAATAGGCTCTGATACCATTGTTGGTTCTCTAAGAACAATCCCAAGATCATTTAAGCATAAAAGAAGTGAATACTCGAAGTAAGAATGCGGAAAAATACTTACAACGATCGGTTGTGTGGATGTGTTGAGAACAAAATTTTGCTCATTTGAAGTGCTCCAAGCTCCTCTTTAAATGATTGTGTGTTTAGTTCCAAGCTTGATGAATGAATTTCAAACTCTTGGGAATGATTTCCCTATCACCTTGGAAGACTCTTTAAGTGCTAGCTTGGGATGAATTTTGCAACAAAACTCTTCCTATTGTTCTTTGTAAGTCTCGGCAATGGAGAGTAAAAGAGAGGGAGAGTCACGGTGAAGAGAGAAAAAGAGTGATGAGTGAAAAAGTGTAAAGTGTTTTTAATTATCCAAAATAAAAAAATC
The DNA here is from genome assembly GCA_019454045.1 of Zanthoxylum bungeanum. Taxonomy (NCBI): domain Eukaryota; kingdom Viridiplantae; phylum Streptophyta; class Magnoliopsida; order Sapindales; family Rutaceae; genus Zanthoxylum; species Zanthoxylum bungeanum. Next base: position 93,863 of record SKCR01038763.1, on the reverse strand, counting down.
ATATACCAAAATCCAAAGTTGGTAAAAGGTCACTCATCTCTCAAGTTTGTGTAAGCTACAAGTCACCAAAAACCAACAACTTCCATCAACCAAAAGGTGATGAGATTGACTAGTGATGTGACTTGATGTGGGCCCCACTTTGATTCAAAATCCGAGTGGGCCTACAAACACATTCCGGGCTCGGGTTCGTTAATTTCGAATTAACGAATTTTCCGTTGCGACTTAATTAAATCAAATTTAATTAAATAATTATGCCTAGAAAAATTACTATTAAAGTCGCTCGCGAATTAATTCTAAATTAATTCGTTCGCCCGAATTAAAATCTAATTTTAATTCCGCTATAAAATCTAATTTCATTTAATATATCGAATATATTATTTAATCGATTAATTCAAAATTAATCTTTCTCTCTCTATTATTTGAATTTTATCCTAGATAAATTCTCGCCGTAATTAATCCTAGATTAATTTTCTCTCTCATAATTAATCCCAGATTAATTATGTTCGAGTCAAACGTCATCGGTGAATCTTCGGGAAGCGACCCATGAGATCCCTGGATATGTTGGCAGTAAATCCGGTCGTCGGACTATCCGAAAAGGTGCGTACCCGATACCACGTTCTTACTTATTTATGAGACATGGTTGGATTTTAGCAAAGCGCCGTGCCTACCCAATTCTCCAGAAATATTCTTTAAGGAATATATAATCTTTGTTAGGCGTAGTATACGTAGTATTGCGTATTGCAATCAAGTATCTGATGTCACATGCAAGGCCTGTGGCTGGAATAGTGTATGTCACGTACGAAGCATATATCGGATCACAAGCAACTAGTCTCTATAATCAGATAATCATGACCTTGTCATATTATCTCGATAGTTACAACATAATAGAGAACCAGTTATGTATCCCTGCGTGATCATCATCTCCATATGACTGAAGTGATACTTCCGTCTTGACATCACACCCAATACACTACGATTCTCAATAAACCCAGAAGAGGGGTACACATAACCTGTTAAAGTCCCGGACGACCAAAACCAAAACGTGTTTATTGTCGCAAGCATTAGCGATGCAAGTCTCAGGTTAAGACCAAATATACCTACCCTGATTCGGATTCCCATAGACACATAGTCATACTACCAATGGGATTCCGAGGGGTCTATCCAAAGCGAAGCTGTTTTCGTACCATCGGTAAACACAACCTCTTATCACACTTGCATAAGTATCCAATTGTTAAATATATGAGAACTATGTCGTTATGCTTCCACAACGTGCACAAGTGCAATACTAGTCTATTCCGCATTATCGATGTCCAGTCTCGATAATATTACGACTAGGGATATTTAATGATTAAACCTTTGTGGATTGATACTGTCTCATATCTTATAATCCGGAACTAATCATAAGGACTTTTATCATTTATATATATTCAAGTAATCTAATTACAAAATGATAAAATAGTAATTTACTTTGTCACATAGTTAATTTGTACAAAAACCACAATATCTTTTACAAATAGTGACGCTATGGGTCATAATTGTCCAACACACCATGTGCAAAGAGATGTAGGAGTTAAAGGGAGCAATTCTCTCCAGCCTACCTAGGGAAAGACTACCAGTGAGGAAAATTCAGGCCGAGACAATCTCAAATACTTCTTTCCTTGAGACCATCACTTTCGTAGAACTTCCACGGAAGTTCAACCCCTCGGATATGAGGTTGTATTACGGATCTACGAATCCAGATGACCATGTTTTCCACTATAAGTATAAGATGATGTCCACAGCCCTGGCTTTACATCAATGAGAAGCTGGAATGTGCAGAGGGTTTGGAGAGACACAAGCAGGCCTAGCCCTCACTTGGTTAATTAGCCTCCCTTACCGATTCATCGAGTCATATCAAGAGTTGGCGATCAAGTTCGTGGAGCACTTCTCAAGCTTCTATAAGTATGAGGAAACCATGGATGACCTCAACGCAATCCAGCAACAGAATGGAGAATCTCTACGAAGCTATGTAGTTCACTTCAACAAAGAAATGATATTGATACCTGATCTCCACCAGCCTTTAGGAATGGTTTGCTCGCAGATAATGAGCTTTATAAGAAGCTAACAAAGTTTCGATGCTACACCATGGACCAAGACTTGGGCTGGTCCCAAATCGAGATTAGATGGGAGCATGATAAGAGGAATATGAATAGAAAAAGTTCCACTAGCCATCATAGAGGGAGAGCCCTAAATCTCCCCAAGTGGATGAGAGAATTTATTGGCAGCGCTCAACAACCAGCGGACATAAGGGCTCTACAAAGGACGAAGCATCATTGACCCTTACCTTACAAGGTCCAGACCCGGTTATCACCAAACATGACAAGGCTCTCATACTATAATTTTAACATCTCCCCACGTGAACTAGTCTCAGTCCTCAAGAATATAGGGAATGAAGTGAAGTGGCCTCCACGCCCTAGAGACGGATCTTCAAAGAAGGACACAAGAAAATGGTGCGAGTTCCACCGAGACTATGGACACACGACAGCCGACTGCATTACTTTGAGGTTAGAATTTCTGGAGCTACTGAACAAAGGATATCTGAAAGACCTACTTACGGAGAAGGGGCAAGGCTACAATGGCCCGAAGAGATGAAAGAGGCAAGCAAGAACACTGTGAATTTCATCTCAGGCGTATTCGAAATCAGTTGTATCTCATATTTGGCCGCCAAACGACATGTAAGAGAAGCTGCAGTCATGACATCCCAACCGACAAAGTCGACGGAAAGACCACTTACCAACCTCACTATCAACTTCACCAACGACAGCAGTTCAAGTCGGATGAACTCCCATCACGATGCCCTAGTGATTTCCTTACAAGTAACTAACTTCATGATCAAATGGGTTTTAGTAGACACCGAATCCTCAACCAACATTATCTTCACCACCGTCCTAACTGACATAAGTGTAGAATTGGACAGGGTCAACCGACGGTTGACTGTACTTATCAGGTTCAGTGGAGAGTAGAAGTTTACATTGGGAGAAATATCGCTCCCAGTATCGCTGAAGAGGTCAACAAGCTCAAAATATTCCTGGTCCTAGATTGTCCCTCAACCTACAACTTGATCATCGGCCGACCACAGATTCATGTTATGAGGGCAGCTTCATCCACCTATCACCAAGTGCTGAAGGCGTACAATAGATCAAGGGATACCAACTTGCCTTAAGGAGCTGCTATCGAATGACCTTGAATGCCAAGACCACCTCAGCATAGCAATTACAAAAAGGTCCTCGTTGGGCTGAGCCAGATCAGCTCAGCATCGAAGAACGCGACGAGGTCCAAATTCATCCCCATCTTGCGGACCACAAAGCTCAAATTTTGCCCCACCTTGAACCCAAGCTGCACGTAAATTTGATCAACATTCTCATGGAGTGACACGACATCTTTACATGGTTACACAAAGACATGATCGGGATTGATCCCTAGATGATGACCCATGAGCTCCATGTGGACCCAGACTACCCCCAGTAAGACAAAAAAATAGGAAATTAACCCCGGAAAGAAACCGAATCATTGATTAAGAAGTCCATAAGCTTCTATAAAATGGAGCAATCAAAGAAATCTAGTATCCCAAGTGGCTTGCCAATTTTGTGGTGGTCTGAAAGAAGAACGGGAAATGGTGAGTCTGTATTGACTTCACTGATCTGAATAAGGCTTGCCCCAAAGATTCATTCCCCTTGCCCCATATCGATTCAATGGTCGACGCTACAGCCGGGCATGAATTATTGAGCTTCACGGATGCCTACTCAGGCTACAATCAAATCCTCATGCACCCAAACGACCAAGAGAATACGTCATTCAACAAAAATATGGGAATCTACTGCTACAAGCTGATGCCATTCAGACTCAAGAACATTAGAGCCACATACCAGCGCCTCATCAATAAGATGTTCTCCCAATAAATAGGGAAGACAATAGAGGTATATATCGATGACATATTGGTCAAGTCATTGAAAGCCGAGCAGCACCTAGAGCACTTGAAGCAAGCATTTGACATAATGAGGAAGTACAACATGAAACTAAACCCTACTAAGTGTGCATTTGGCGTCACTTCGGGCAAATTCCTAGGCTACATGGTCAATCGACGAGGGATAAAAGCCAACCCTGGTCAAATCAAGTCCATCATTGATATCCCATCACCCACGAGCGCAAAAGATATCATACGACTTGTATAGAGGGTAGCATCCCTGAATAAGTTAATCTTTAAGTTTATAGATAAGTGTTTTTCGTTCTTCTCCGCCCTCAAAAAAGAAAAAGACTTCGAATGGACCCCAATATGCGAAGATGCTTTTAGAGATCTTAAACGGTACCTGACCACTCCACCACTTCTTTCGAAACCAGTCGACAAATAGAGGCTTTTGGTCTATTTGGGGGTGTCAGAATGAGCTATCAACGCAGTCATGATTCAATAAGAAGAAGGAACACAACTCCCAGTCTACTATGTTAAAAGAGCCATACTCGAGACTCGCTATACCCAGATGGAGAAGCTGGTATTTTCCTTGGTGACATCTGCTCAGAAGCTATGTCCCTACTTCCAATGACACCCAATAAGAGTCTACATTTTCTATCCAATGAGGATCATACTCCACAGACCCGAACTCTCCGGGAGGCTGGTCAAGTGGGCAGTGGAATTAAAAGAACATGACATAACCTACTAGCCACAGACCGTGATCAAGTCTCAGGCACTAGTAGACTTAATGGTCGACTTTTTCCCCAGTCTACAAGTTCCAACCGACTTGGAAGTCTAGTGTGTCCAGCCAACAACAACTTGGAAGCTCACAGTTGATGGATCAAGCAACAAGGGAGGATGCAGATTGGGACTTGTAATCACCACCTCTGAAGGCGACACGCTATAACAAGCAGTCAAATATGGTTTCAAAGTCACCAATAATGAAGCCGAGTACGAAGCATTAATTGCTGGATTAACATTGGCTAAGGACCTCATAGTAAGGAATGTCGAGGTCAAGTCAGATTCACAACTCATTGTCAACCAGCTCCAGAGGTCGTATCAAGCAAGGGACTCACAAATGGCCTCATATTTGACGGTGTATTTTATGTTTCCTAAGCACAACTCGGATAGCCTACGACAGAGGGATTGTTAAACATATGTGATGACCTCGACTTGTATAGTTCAAAAAGGTCATTATTGTTCTTCGTGAATTCGGAGGTTGTCGAGTTTTGTACATATTAGCTAGGCTTATATGACGAACGTGTCTGAACTTAGAGAGTCCAAATATGAAGTGTACTCGTTGAGCCATTGAGTAGCTGATTAATTTTGATAAAAGATAATATTCGATATTATAATTATCAACTAAGATAATCAAATATTATTAGATAATATTGATTATTTACTTTGACCTAATTGGATTAATTGGATTAATTCAATAATTACACAATGGCTTAATTGTAAAATCATAATTATCTCTACCATTTGAGGATATTATGTCAATTGTAATTATGTAATAATATGTGGTTTTGGCTTGATTTAATTGGCTTAAATCAAAGTGGGAAACATTGAACTAATCCATTTCCTAATCCTCGTCTTGATTTAATTGGATTAAATCAAAGTGATAGACAATGTAGATTAGTCACTGATGAGTGGAAAATATATCAATATTTACCGCCCATTTTACTTAATATTTTGTTTAGTTTCTCGGGTTTGATGAACGTTTTGATGTGTTTTAGTTTATTTTGCAGATAAAATAATATTGGGACACAATGAAATCATTTAGGATGAAATGTGGGTCAAATAAGGGCAAAAATTGGACTTGACATTAATTTTGGAGATTGGAAACTTGAAATGGCGTTTTAACGAAGTGCAGTTTTGGAAATTCCAATTTTGCGTATCTATCGTATTTTGGGCATAACGTTTTACTCCGATATCGGATTGAGCTGATTCAAGTTCCAGATTAAAGAAGACTCGAAGATATACAACTTTGAAAGACGAAATAATTTCGAATTCTGAAGATTTCATGCCCAAAATTGATGAACCATCCAGAAGTGTGTTGTGTGTAATTATTAAAGTCATTTTCAATCATTTTCAAAGCAAAAAATAAATTAATAAATAAATAATAAAAATTATCAAATCACCACCAAACATGATAAGTAATTAGTGGTGCAATTAATAATGGATTTGGTGGAGTAATTGTGGATGATTTGATGGAGGCAAAATTTTGCCTATAAATACCAAACCATTTCATTTGTAAATTCATACTTTCTTCTAAGGAATTCCTTAAGAATACTAAGAAGATTGTATCTTGTTTGTTTATTTACAGCTTTCAGTAATTAATTTCCGCTTTCGCACTTTCTTTTCTTTACTTTTAAGTTTTTACTTTCCGTAATTTACTTTTACGCACAGTTTTTTTCTTTCTTTAATTTTCAGTTTTTACTTTTCTGTAATGAGGAGGTAACTCCACTTTACTGGGGTAAAAGGTAAAACTTTTATTACTAATATTTAGATTAATCTCCCTTAATTATAATATATAAAGTAGTTAAAACCTGACTTAACGAGGATACCACCATATTGGTCAATTGGTAATTATTTAAACTGGTTTTAACCTGACTAAACTAGTTACCGCCTGATTGGTCGGTTGGTAATTAATTATTAATTTGACTTAATCTGGATACCGCCTATATGGCTGGTTGGTAATTATCATGCAAAGTTAATATATTATATTAAGGGAGATATCTAAAATAGAAGTAATAAAAGTGGATCATTTTACCTCAGCATTTTCTTTTATTGTACTTTTACTTTATTTACTTTTCAGCAATTTACTTTCAGCATTTACTTTTCAGCAATTTACTTTTCAGCAATTTACTTTCAGCATTTACTTTTCAGTAATTTACTTTCAGCATTTACTTTTCAGCATTTAATTTTCAGTATTTAATTTCAGCATTTACTTTCCGTCATTTACTTTTCAGCAATTTACTTTCAGCATTTACTTTATGTCTTTTATTTTATTTAAGTTTTTACTAGCCCTGGTTATATGTCGTAACTAAGTTAATTATCTGGGGTTGTGATGAATTATAATATCACCGATTTATAAGGGGTTATTTTATAGTTTGGGTAATTTAAATGTTTACTTATTAAGTCTTAGTTTAATGCTTCTTGTTAATTGGCCACTAATAAGATTGATCTGGTAAATCTAAAATAAACTTGACAAAGGAATTTTAGGTTTCAGCCTTAGACTTAATAGCTCGCGATCTTCCTTGAGGATAGATAACCCTTTAATAGATTTCCTTACAGGATAGACATATACCTGTCGGGCGGGGGTAGCGATAATTGGAACTTAAACTTAATGAATTCGGGTAATTTGGTTGACATAGACATATGGTTCAATTGGGTTATACTGGGTATTTGCGTATGACCATCGACAGAGGCTTTCGCATAATTTAGTGTTCCAGGTTAGTAAACCGATATATTACACAAAAATGAAATAACCACTTCATCTTTAAAATGATATTGGAAGATTCACAACCCTAGATAGTTTCCTAATATTGAATTTTCTTAAACCTACTTTCGCGCAATTTTATTTACTTGTTTTTAACTTCAAAATCATCACCATTTCAAATCAATCAATCAACCTGTTAGATACTAGTAATCATTTGACCTCATAAAATTAATAGATTAGGTATTAAGTCCTCGTGGGATCGATACTTTTTATACTACTTGAACGATACGTGCGCTTGCGTTATACGCGTGTGATTACGCACCGGTCAAGTTTTTGGCGCCGTTGCCGGGGACTTATTTATCTTTTACTATTAGTTTAGGGGTTAGATACCTTTACTTGTATCTAATTTCTTTTTACTTATTATTTTTATTTTCTTGTGTTTCAGGTTCTCAAAAACTACATGAGACGAACCAGAAGCTTTGAACTCCGACCGCTCGACCCAGAAATTGAAAGAACCATCAGACAGTTGAGAAGGGAAATGCGTGAAGACCAAGAAGCTTTAGTCAACATGGAACCTGAGCCTTTGGAAGTTGCACCACAGATTCCCATTCGAGACAGAACCATTCTGGTGGTCGACGGCTTCATTTCCTATATTTTACTTCCTCATTTACCAGCAAATGCATGTGACATCAAAACATGCATTCAGATGATTCAGAAGTCAGTGCAGTTTGGGGGAAATGCAGCTGAAGATCCTAATGCCCACATCAGCAACTTCCTGGAAGTTTGCGGTACTTTCAATTACAACCGAGCAGCTGAAGAAGCAATGAGACTGCGGGTTTTTCCATATTCCCTGAAAGACAGGGCTAAAGCTTGGCTACATTCGTTACCAGCAGGTTCCATCACATCTTGGAACACTCTAGCCACCAAATTCCTTGCAAAGTACTTTCCACCAGCCAGAACTGCAAAGTTGAGGAATGACATCACATCCTTCATGCAAAAAGATTCAGAATCCCTTTGCAAAGCTTGGGAAAGATTCAAAGATTTACTCCGGAAATGTCCTCATCATGAGATCGCAAAGTGGCTACAAGTCCAAACCTTCTACAATGGACTTTCTGGACTAATGAGAACCACAATTGATGCTGCTGCTGGATGAGCTTTAATGGCAAAATGAGAAGATCAAGCCTGGGACTTAATCGAGGAAATGGCTAACAACAACTCATTATGGCCAACAGAAAGGAGCATGATCCAAAGAATTGCATGAATTTATGAAGTTGGAGCCAACACAGCACTGAATTCCAAGCTGGATCAGATTTGCAAAAATCTGGAAACTCTTAACATGAAGGTTAATGGTGGATCCACAAGTTCACCATTTGGAGGAGCACCTGAGTCAGAATCTTTCAACCAACATAAAGAAATGGTGAATTATGTCAACAATTTCAACAGACAGATGAACAATCCATATTCGAACACCTACAACCCAGGGTGGAGGAATCATCCCAATTTCGCATGGAGCAACAATTTAGGGCAAATGAACAACCCACCACCCGGATTCCAACAACAGAACAAAATCCAGGAGCAGGCAAATGAATCAGGAATAACAGAAGTGTTGACCCACTTGAAAAAGATAGAAGTAAAACACGACTCTCAAGCATCAAGATATGATGCTATGTTTCAATCCCAAGCAGCATTAATTCAAAGTCAATCAGCTTCTATTAAAGCACTGGAGAATCAAATTGGACAACTGGCCAATGCTCAGAGTTACAGACCGCCAGGTAACCTTCCTAGCAACACTGAACCAAATCCGAGGAACATAGGGAAGGAGCAGTGTCATGCCATCATATTAAAAAGCGGTACTAAAATCAACAAAGATGTTGGAGCCAAAACAACCGCTGAGGAAGTTCCAAAAGAAACAAAGCAACAGATGGAGGAAAAAGAAGCAAAGGAAAAAGAACAGATCACTCCACCTCCACCTTTTTCCTCAGCGTCTTCAGAAAAAACAAACTGGACAAGCAATTTGCTCGATTCTTGGAGGTGTTCAAAAAGCTGCATATCAACATTCCATTTGCAGAAGCGTTGGAACAAATGCCCAGCTATGCCAAATTTATGAAAGCCATTCTTTCACGAAAGCGGAGATTGGGAGATTATGAGACAGTAGCATTATCAGAAGAATGCAGCGCCATCATTCAGAGAAAACTTCCTCCAAAGTTGAAAGATCCTGGCAGTTTCACTGTTTCATGCATCATAGGAGAACATAACTTTGGTAAGGCTTTATGTGATTTAGGTGCAAGTGTTAACTTGATGCCTTTTTTATTTTCAGGAAATTGCAGATTGGAGAAACAATGCCCACTTCAGTTTCTCTACAACTTGCTGATAGAACGCTCGTATTTCCAAGAGGCGTAGTTGAGGATGTGCTAGTCAAGGTTGACAATTTCATTCTTCCAGCAGATTTCATTATCCTTGACATGGAAGAAGACAAAGATGTACCTATCTTCCTTGGAAGACCATTATTGATGTACAAAAAGGAGAATTAACCATGAGGGTACAGGACCAAGAAGTAACATTCAATGTTTTCAAGACCATGAATTTCCCAGATGATGAAAAAAAGGAAGAATGTTTCAGACTTGATGTGATAAATAGTACCATCCAGACCTCCAATGCAATGCAAAGTTCTGCTGACAAACTTAAAGCATGTCAATTGCCTGTGGAGCCTAAAGATAAAGCGCACTGCGTACTGAAGAAACCTATTCTTGCACTACAAGCAACAAAAGAGAAAAAGTTCCAACAGCTCAACGAATTGGAGGAATTTCACAATCAGCCTTTTGAGGATGCCAAATTGTACAAAGAAAAGGCAAGGAAAAGACATGATGAGAAGTTAGTGTGCATAAAACTGGAACCAGGGCAGAAGGTACTGTTAAACAAATCAAGGGTGAAATTCTTCCCATGGAAGCCAAATTCACGGTGGTCAGGTCCATTTGTGATCACCAAAGTTTTACCAGATAGAGCCGTTGAGATACATGATCCTGACTCCAACAAAACATTCAAGGTTAAAAACAATTGTGTCAAGCACTACTGGGGAGAATCATTAATTTTGTGTGTTTTTGCAGATTAAGACATTTCACGATGGAAGAAGTTCTCGCAAATCTTCACAAGCAATTTCCTTCTCTCCCTCAAAACTCTCTAATGAAAGTCTACAAAGCTCACTTTGAACGAATGAGACTACTGATGATCCATGATATTCCTAATGACATTCGTTGGGTAATTGAAGCACGGGTCCGATTGGCAGGTGAGTCTTCTGACTCTTTTATTTCACATCTGCCTGGTTTTGGAAAAAGCACTTATGCAAAGAAACGTAGAGCTAAGAAAATGGGTGTTTGTTATAAATGTGCACGCTGGAATTGCAATACTCGTTGTCGTTCTTTAGGAATGGTGTCTGATAATTGCGAAGACAAAATTAAATTCATTAGGGATGGCTTGAGTAAGGAGTCTGTAGATGATATATCTTCAACTCTTGAGAAGCATCCCAGTGGATATGTTCATATAGCCATTCGCAAATTACATACACAATTCCAAAAAGAAAGACAACAGTTAAGTCTCGGGAATCTAACTCAAAAAGATCTTGTTTGCCAATTTATAAGAAAATTGGATGGGAAGCTTGTCCTTGATGCATAGACGTCAATTAAGCCGTAAATATTTATAGATATTATATCTCTTTGTCTTTTCCTAATAATTGTAATTTGTTTTGTTATTTTCTTTTATTTTATCCGATAGGATCCAGACCTTTTTTACTATCACGATTTATTTTACTGTTAACTAATAATTGTCATTTGGCAGGTACTAGTGCTATTATTTTACTCACCCTTTTCAGGTGTTATAAATTCAACTCATCATTGCACTTTTGAAGACATCTAAAGTAAAATATGGAAGCCACTTCAAGAAGACGAGTTGAAAACATCTGTGTGTTTTGCGGTACTAGTGTTGGTGTTAAGCCATAATACGTAGAAGCAGCACAGGAATTAGGTTGAGTCTTAGCTGCAAGGAATATGCACTTAGTATATGGCAGAGGTAATCTTGGACTTATGGAGATCGTTTCAAAAGTTGTACAGGAGGGAGGCAGTCAAGTTTTGGGAATTATTCCAAAACCCTTGGCGGAGGAAAATCTTATTGGACCATCAAATGGAGATGAAATGATCGTGCCAGGTATGTCTGAACGATTGGTAGAAATGATGAACTGTGCTGATGCTTTTATTACTTTGCCAGGTGGCTTGGGTACATTAGAGGAAATTTTTACAGTGTTATCTTGGGCGAACCTGAACATACACCAGAAAACGCTTGGACTGTACAACGTTGAAGGATTTTATGATTTTCTTTGTGTGTTTCTTGATGATGCCCGGAGAAATGGGTTCGTGTCAAAACCTATGAAAGAACTCATCTTTACTGCCAGAACTGTTCCGGATCTAATTGACCAAATCGTAGCTTATGAACCATAAATTAACTCTATCATTTCAAAGATAAATTGGTCCGAGGACGATCGTGGTAAGAGGCGTCGAATTAATCTGGATCTTAACCTTTAACTTTTCATGTAGAATTTCAGTTAACTAGGTACTATCTTCTAAACTCTTCTTCTATTGTTTAAGACATTGGGGACAATGTCTCATTTAGGTTTGGGGGAGGGAATTAGTTGATCAGTATCTAGTATCTTGTTTTTAGTTGTGTGTTGTTTTTATTTTTAGTCGAAAATTTTTCGAAAAATACAAAAAATTGAAAATTTTTTAAAAATTACAAAAATATTTTGTGTTTTTGTGTTTTTATTTTGACTAAAAAGGTGAAATTGGTAAGAGATAGCTGAGTAAGGAGTTTTCACTCCTGAGACGTATCTCAAACCTATTTCGGAACAAGTTAATTTTTATTTATTTCCTTTTGAATTATTTAATTTATGAATTCTCCATAAAACTGATTAAAATGAATCTTCATATGCTCAGTTGGCAGGTATTAACAATATGCATGGTAACATACGGACATGAGTTGTAATTAAAAAGTTTATAATATTTAGTGCTCTAGTTTAATTGGAGAAAGCATCTCAAAAAGTGATGGAGTAAAAAAAAAACGTCTGAGATCCGAGTTATTAAGTCTATAAGGGTGCTTTAACACCTAGTGCCTTAAAGTCAACTGGTTTGGGAGTCACTGGCCCAAAGCTCGCTACATGGATCAAGGATGTTGCAAAAATATATATATCTAAAGTCTGAGTAATTAAGTCCGTAGGGGTGTCTTAACATCTGGTGCCCTAAAGCCAACTGGTTTGGGAGCCACTGACCCAACACTCGCTACATAGATGGAAGATATTGTATATAAATAAATCAAAAAATCAAAAAATCAAAGAAAAAAATCAGAAAAATCAGAAAAATTATTCCATTGCTGCAAAAAGGTGTGAATTCTGATAAAACTTTAGGACAAAAATATTACTCTCTTATCAACTGCACTTGTGACTGTTGTGGGCAAAAATGAGTTGATTAATATTTTTTCGGCTGTGCATATGGAGAATGGTAAATATAATCAGAGAATTTACTTATTCAGTAATTTAGAAAGAAAGAAAACAATTAGTAACTTGGAGTAGAAGTTTCACCTGATTAGTCACTGACTTCTTTATTCTCTTTTCTCTTGTCTTTTTGCTTTTGTGTGCATTAGTTTTATTATCTTTTTACTTTTGTAAAACGTTTGTGGGTATCGTTGTTGTAAGCCCTCACGAGACTATAACTTGTCCACTAGGGACACTTAGGGGTTTAAAGGCTGTTGCATATGATAAATGCAACTGTGATCCCTACGAAAGTGGCTTAGTCTAATTTTAATTGTTTCTTGTATTTTATTTTGTTGTTTTGCTCGAGGACTAGCAAAATGTTAGGTTTGGGGGTGTGATGAACGGAAAATATATCAATATTTACCGCCCATTTTACTTAATATTTTGTTTAGTTTCTCGGGTTTGATGAACGTTTTGATGTGTTTTAGTTTATTTTGCAGATAAAATAATATTGGGACACAATGAAATCATTTAGGACGAAATGTGGGTCAAATAAGGGCAAAAATTGGACTTGACATATTAATTTTGGAGAATGGAAACTTGAAAGGGCGTTTTAACGAAGTGCAGTTTTGGAAATTCCAATTTTGCGCATCTAGCGTATTTTGGGCATAACTTTTTACTCCAATATCGGATTGAGCTGATTCAAGTTCCAGATTAAAGAAGACTCAAAGATATAATTTCTAATTCTGAAGACAAAATAATTTCTAATTCTGAAGATTTCATGCCCGAAATTGATGAACCATTTAGAAGTGTGTTGTGTGTAATTATTAAAGTCATTTTCAATCATTTTCAAAGCAACAAATAAATTAATAAATAAATAATAAAAATTATCAAATCACCACCAAACATGATAAGAAATTAGTGGAGCAATTAATAATGGATTTGGTGGAGCAATTAGTGGAGAAAATAATGGATTTGGTGGATGATTTGATAGAGGAAAAATTTTGCCTATAAATACCAAGCCATTTCATTTGTAAATTCATACTTTCTTCTAAGGAATTCCTTAAGAATACTAAGAAGATTGTATCTTGTTTGTTTATTTACAGCTTTCAGTAATTAATTTCCGCTTTCGCACTTTCTTTTCTTTACTTTTAAGTTTTTACTTTCCGCAATTTACTTTTACGCACAATACTTTTCTTTCTTTAATTTTCAGTTTTTACTTTTCAGTAATGAGGAGGTAACTCCACTTTGCTGGGGTAAAAGGTAAAACTTTTATTACTAATATTTAGATTAATCTCCCTTAATTATAATAAATAAACTAGTTAAAACCTGACTTAACGAGGATACCACCATATTGGTCGGTTGGTAATTATTTAAATTGGTTTTAACCTGACTAAACTGGATACTGCCTGATTGGTCGGTTGGTAATTAATTATTAATTTGACTTAATCTGGATACCGCCTATATGGCTGGTTGGTAATTATCATGCAAAGTTAATATATTATATTAAGGGAGATATCTGAAATAGAAGTAATAAAAGTGGATCCTTTTACCTCAGCATTTTCTTTTATTGTACTTTTACTTTATTTACTTTTCAGCAATTTACTTTCAGCAATTTACTTTTCAACAATTTACTTTCAGCAATTTACTTTCAGCATTTACTTTTCAATAATTTACTTTCAGCATTTACTTTTCAGCATTTAATTTTCAGTATTTAATTTCAGCATTTACTTTCCGTCATTTACTTTTCAGCAATTTACTTTTCAGCATTTTACTTTATGTCTTTTATTTTATTTAAGTTTTTACTAGCCCTAGTTATGTGTCGTAACTAAGTTATTTATGAATTCGCATAATTTAGTGTTCCAGGTTAGTAAACCGATATATTACACAAAAATGAAATAACCACTTCATCTTTAAAATGATATTGGAAGATTCACAACCCTAGATAGTTTCCTAATATTAAATTTTCTTAAACCTACTTTCGCGCAATTTTATTTACATGTTTTTAAATTCAAAATCATCAATGTTTCAAATCAATCAATCAACTTGTTAGATACTAGTAATCATTTGAGCTCATAAAATTAATAGATTAGGTATTAAGTCCTCGTGGGATCGATACTTTTTATACTACTTGAACGATACGTGCGCTTGCGTTATACGAGTGTGATTACGCACCGGTCAGTCACATATAATTATACATATCTGGATAAATTAGATTAAGCCTACCTAAAAGTTGATTACAAATTTTATTAATTAAAAATTATCTATGTTTTGCTATAAAGAGCAAACTTTAGGAATGTTTTAATTAAGCAAAGATAAAGCTTGAGAAAGTTATATACAAGTAAATTCTTGGCGAAATTAGCCTAAGTTAGAGAAGTGTTTAAAGAAGCTTGTGGGGTCTCTAGAATATTTTATCTTGGAGAAATCAAGATTAGATCTAGAAAGTGAAGCTTGATAGCATTGGAATCAAGATTGGATCTTGAAGTCAAGTTTGCAACACTTTGGAAGTTCTCCCACCATTTCAACAAAGAGAATGAGATTGGATCTTTGCATCAAGTTTGCTAGGTAAGTTTGAACTTCTCTTAAGTTATGAATTATGTATTGGATGCATGATCACATAGCTTAATGTTGAAATAAAGCTAATTAATTATGTCATGATACATTAGAAGTATAAACACAATATGCTTGTTAATTAGGTAAAAGATGTTCATATTGGATATGGAACAATTAATAAGCGTTTGGAACTCAAAGTTAAAGCTTAGAGTAATGGCTATCATTCTAGAATCACTTAATCACCTTTGGGTGAATTATAATTGTTCATTAGATATTTCTTATTGGGATTCTAAATTTGGTTTATGTTTAGATTCAAACAAATTCATATAAGTATTTAGAATACATGTATGTTAGTTGTATAACATGCGTTGTGGTTGGTTTTGATGTTAAAATTTGTTTTAAGGTGTATTGAAATTATATGAGAAAATTGGAAGTGTTTAGGATTGATTTGAAGGTTGAAATTGCTCACTCTCCAAGTGAGCATCTTGACTATGATCGTCCAACGTCACAACACTGAGCATCAGACCTAGGAGTGTCGCGACTCCCATCCTTCCGCATCGCGGCGTTGAGAATTTCAGCTCTCGGAGTTGCTCTCACACTTTAGAGCGTCTCACTCCCAATCCAGCACATCGTGACTCTCAGGGCTGACGAATCTAAAACTTCATTTTCTTCGTTCTGGAGTTTCCGGACACCGATTTGGTCCCCATTTTTTCCTACGGACTCATATCGAAATTTAGTTTTCATTAAATTAAAATATTTTAAATACACATATCCTTGATATCCTTGGGTTAGACCCACTTCTGCTGCATGGGGCATCAATCTAACCCTAGAAGTTCCACAACTGCCCTAACATAATGGTATCAATAGCAAGGCTTAACCACACAACACATGTTGCATGTTAGACATGTATTTGAATCTATGCCTCTGTATTTTAGTTTAATTATGCATAAGTAATATTGGATATGTATTGCATATTTTAAATTAAAATTTTGACAAAATTAAATTAGTGACTTGATTGTCACAAATTTCCCATAATTAGGTGATTACTTTATTTTAAGTGACAGTATTAGTAATATTGGACATTATTGGATGGTCTGTCTTGTCAATATGGAGATGAATGAGTTCTTACTAGTTATATCCAAGATCGTCATTAGTGTGAGGGTATAAGTGCTCGAAACTTAGGTCACTCCGGTAAAACATTAGATGTAGCGTGATAAGTTAACGCAATCACCCAATATCATCATTAGTGTGAGGGTGTACATACAAAGCTTATTAGTGCATATTGACAAATATACACCAATAACATGTCTTAATCCGAGATCGTCATTATTATGAGAATAAGAAATGTTTCAGGACCAAATCAGGAGTCACATAATATGATTGACTTTGGTGGTCTACCTAATGAATTTAAAAAGCCAAGATCGTCATTAGTGTGAGGATGGAGTAAATGTCATGAGATCCACTTCCACTATGAAATTTTGATAGTCAAATTTCTATTTTTCTATTAAGGGAGATTATGGAATTACGTAAAATAGTGGGAATGCACTAATAGATTTAAAATTCCATAATCAATAATTGTTATTATTTTAAAATTAAAAATTTCTACTACTGTTTAAAAATGTTGTCTTGTAGATGGCTGTCGCTAATCATTTGATGAGACTTTTGGATACCAATAAGCTAAAAGGAGCCGAGAACTATTTTGAATGGGAAATGAACATACGCCTTATCCTGGAGTTTGAAAAGTTGACTTATGTCACTGTCGATCCACTGCCTATTGAAATCGATTCGGACTCCACTCCTGAAGAGCGAGAAACTTTTAATAGATGGAAGGATGATAACCTTAAGGTGAAATCCTACATCTTGGGATCGATTGTTCCAGATTTGCTGAGACAGTACATTAAAGTACCATATGCTTGGAGCATCATGCAAACACTCAAGGAGTTGTTTGAGGTGAATCAAGAGATCAAATTTTATCGGAGGTCTAAGGAATTGTTCCGTGCTGAACTCAAGGATGGAGGAGCTGTCAGCATTCATGTTTTGAACATGATCGACCAGATTCGATACCTGGAATGACAGGGCATTGTGATTGATGAACGGTTGGGCCGTAATTTGATTCTGTCTTATTTATATAGTTCTTATGCTGGCTTTGTATTAAACTTCCATATGCACTCAATGCAAGATAGCTATGAAGAACTTCATAATATGTTACACATGGCGGAGCATGATTTGAGGAAAGACAACCCCACATTATACCTCCATGGTGGAGCTGACTCTTCAAAGACTTCTAGGAAGTCAAAGAAAATAAGGATGAGGAAGAAGAAGATTGCAAATAAGAACTCCAAGAAGCACTAAGGCACAAAACCGCAAATAGCTCATGACCAAAGTCTACATTGCAAGAAGACCGGACACTGGAAGAATGATTGTCCAGAGCTGATAGGAAAAGCAGAACCTTCAGGTACACTTTGTATTTTTCCAATTATTGACATCTCATTTGCCTTAGATGCAAATAGTGGATGGGTATTAGACATTGACAGTCCTACTCATATTTGCAACTCTCTGCAGATAATTAGGGTAAGGAGAATGTTGAATAAATGGGAGATCCAGCTTAGAGTTGGCAATGGCGAGACATTGTATGTTAAAGCCATAGGAACGATTATTTTAGATCTCCCCAATAGTTGTAAATTAAATTTACAAGACTGTTATTATGTTCCCTCACTTATCAGATAAATAATGTCACTGCCAATATTATATAAAGAGGGATATAAAATAAATATTAAGGATGAAACTTTATGTTTATATAATAAATATAATTTATTGAAATGTGAATGTTCTTTATCAAACGGTCACTATGTTTTAGAAACATATAAAAATGTATTTAATGTAAAGGAAAATACAAGTAGGAAATCTGAATTAAATAATACTGAATATGGCATATGAGATTGGGCCACATGGGTGTTAGACGCTATCTAAATTGGTAAATGATGGTTTGATTGAAAATCTTACCTTAGATCCTTATCTGATTTGTGAGTCATGCATCCAATGGAAGATGACAAATTACCCATTTCTTGGTGTTGGACACTGTGCTGGAGATTTATTAGAGCTAATACACAGTGATGTGTGTGGTCTATTAAATCATGTCGTTCATGATGGTTCAACATACTTCGTGACTTTCACAGATGATAAGTCTATTGTGGGATGTATTCTCGGTGAAGGAGGGGAGTGTTTTGATTCGGCTAAGGAGGGTTATTGCTTGTGGTGGTCTCGGCTATGGAGGATTTTGGTTAGGGCTCTTTGTTCTCTTTTTGTGTATATGTCAAGTGTTTTCTTTTTTGTCTTGGGCGTGTATTAGAGAGAGTGGAGAGATGGTGTGGCTAGGTTAATGCATGTTTATATAGAAGAGAGCTAGGGTTTGCCCTTGTCTCACAAGGAAGAGATCTAGTTTCCAAATTAGGAGTCCTAAGGATGGTATATACAAGATTGAGGGGGGACAAAATATTTTAAATTAGGAAGTCAAGTAATCTAAATTGGTGGGTATCTTATTAGATTAGGAAGTCAAATATTTAATTAGCTTTGATTGGTTAGAATTGATTTTAATTAGGCATGATTTTAGTTTAAGTTGGTAATTGTTTATTTTATGTTTGGTAAATGTTTTATTTAATTATTTAATTAATTTAATTATTATCTTATTTAGTTAATGTTTTAATTAATATCTATTTATTTAAATTGGGATGTGTTTTATGGGCTTTGGGGGGCTAATTGGGCTGGGGTGTGAGGCTAGCAGCAAAACCAGAATTACCGGCACCGTTAGAACGCCAATTCGAACGCGGAACGAACGTCTGCAATCTGTCTGACGTTCGAACGTAGTAACGAACGCAGCACTAACGAAGACAGTGAGCTTGTGAAATGAACTTGATGACGTACTTATTCTGAATATCTCCTTCCGACCTCCGTTTCCCGCAATATCCTTGGCTAAAAAAATAGTGCCTCCAACTGAGACTCATCATCGGGTTTCACATGCGAAAATGCAATGCCTACAGTCGCCCTCACTTTGATGGGACTTGTGCAGTGTGTGACTTTGAACAATCCTATCAAAGTTATGCAATGCATTTTCACTTACCTGGCTCGCCAGCTGCCACTTGACTTACCATGTGTTGCGTTGAGTTGGATGGTGGGGTGCTGCGACCCCTGGTTCATTCCCGAACCGTGCTGTGATGTGGTCCATTCCCGAACCGTTACTGTGAGGTGTCCATTCCCGAACTGTTACTGTGAGATGTCCATTCCCGAACTGTTACTGTGAGGTGGTCCATTCCCGAACCGTTACTGTGAGGTGTCCATTCCCGAACCGTTACTGTGAGGTGGTTCATTCCCGAACCGTCACTGTGAGGTGTCCATTCCCGAACTGTTACTGTAAGGTGGTCCATTCCCGAACCGTTACTGCGAGGTGATTCATTCCCGAACCGTGCTGTGAGGTGATTCATTCCCGAACCGTGCTTCTATTCTTGGAGTGCCATTCCCAGCTTGTTCATTCCTGAACTGTATTTCCATTCCTGGAATGCCATTCCCGGCTTGTTCATTCTTGAACTCTGTTCCATTCTTGGATTGCCATTCTCGGCTTGTTCATTCTTGAACTGTCCATTCCCGGACTATATCTCCATTCTCGGAGTGTCATTTCCGACTTGTTCATTCTTGAACTCTACTCCATTCTTGGATTATATCTCCATTCTCGGAGTGTCATTTCCGACTTGTTCATTCTTGAAATCTGCTCCATTCTTGGATTATATCTCCATTCTCGGAGTGTCATTTCTGACTTGTTCATTCTTGAACTCTGCTCCATTCTTGGATTATATCTTCATTCTCGGAGTGTCATTTCCGACTTGTTCATTCTTGAACTCTGCTCCAATCTTGGATTATATCTCCATTCTCGGAGTGTCATTTCCGACTTGTTCATTCTTGAACTCTGCTCCATTCTTGGATCATATCTCCATTCTCGGAGTGTCATTTCCGACTTGTTCATTCTTGAACTCTGCTCCATTCTTGGATTATATCTCCATTCTCGGAGTGCCATTCTCGGCAGAACTGATCTGATGTGATGCGGGCCTCGCCCCCAGAATGCCATACCCGACAATGCTGACACTGAAGTGGGCCTCGGCCCTAACTGCTACCGATATGGGCCTCGCCCCCAGACTGATACTGATGTGGGCCTTGACCCTCGGGATTCATCCCAAACTGATACTGATGATATGGGCCTCGCCCATGTGATCCGTTCCCGAAGACTGCTGACATTGTACTGTTACTGCTTCTGGTTGGCTTGCATTCGGCGCTTTCCTTTTTTTCTCCTTTGAAACCTGTTACTACAAAACAGAACAAACACGAAAGGATGCAAAATGCATTACGTGTATGCATGCATGAATGTTCCTATCCCGTCGGGTTAGGTCTTCCGCCAATTCTCTTGGTGACTGCTTAGCCTTCCCTTCCTCAGACAAGCTATTTCTTCAATCTGTCTACGTTGATCGGCTCGGTAAACTAATTCCCTTCCAAGTCTGATATTTTCACTGGCTCTATTTCCCAATTTCTGAATGTCTATCTTATCTTTTCTGTTTGCTTACTTCGAAGGTTCCCCGTGTTCATCACTGGATTCCATAGTACCAAGGTTGAAAGCTTTTTCTCAAATATTCTCATATTGCAGGAGAGTTTCAGCAAAATGAACGTCTTTATTATTGTTGAGGAAAAGAGTTCGAAAAAGTAACAAAATCAATGTCATTTAAAAAAACTGGATCAAATAGACTAGGAGGAACATCTCCATCATCCGCAGCACTGCCTTCTTCCTCGGCCTATGGTTCTTCATTGTCATCCATGTAAGAAGCTTGGTGGTTGATGGTTTCTTTTCATGAGTTGGGTATTTTATGGGAATCTATGAGATCTTGAATTTCATGCCTGAGGCGGGTGCAGTTGTCGGTGTCATGGCCATGTAGCTGGTGGAAGTGACAATAAAGGTTCACATTTATGTGTGGTGGTGGGGGGTGTGGAAGTGGCTTGCCTTCTAAGGGTTTCAAGATTCCTTGTCCCTGTAACTTTTCAAACACCTTCGACAAAGGTCTACCAAGGTTGGAGAATTGCCTGTTTCTGATGGCAGCGACTTCGGTAGTAGCGGGCTTTGTCTCAGAAGGCCCCCCAAAAGTTTTTTTATTCTGGCCATAAAACTTTCTATTTTCAGCCTCCTCTTCCTCAATATCCATGACAGTTTCCCTCAACTGTCGAAAATCAGAAATCATCGAAGTCATCCTCCTCAGCTTACTATAAATAGAGGGCTTGGTGCCCTTGATAATCATCTTAATTTGGTCTTTCTCTGAAGGCCGAGTCTGCATTTTCAAAAGCTGGCTTCTCCAGCGATCCACATACTCTTTAAAACTTTCCTCTGGCTTCTGCTTAGTGTTCTCCAAATCACGGAGTGACAAGTCAATTTCTAAGTCTGTAACATACTGCTTCAGAAAAGCATCAGCTAGTTCCCTCCAATCTTCCTTAACCTTCTTCTCAAGGCTATGATACCAAACCACAGGTGCCCCCTCGAGTGACATCCCAAACATCTTTTGGACTTGGCGTTGTGATAGGCCCACTGAACTCATGACTGAGACATATTGCTGCAGATGGACTCTCGGGTCTCCATTCCCATTAAACTTGGCCATGTCCGGCATTTTAAACTGAGCTGGCAGCTGTTCTCCGAAGATCATTGCCTCATAATCTAACAACTCTTCATGTTTACCCCTCATTTTGTGGGTAACTGTTTCAACCTGATCCCGAAGCTTCTGAAATTCTGTCTGAGACCCAATCACTTTGCATGTTGCATACTCTGCTATGTCATCATCAAAAGTGGGGATATCATCCCTCAACCCATTCGGAGGCTCCTCGCGCCTCACATTCTCAGAATTTCCCCCAGCAGGGGGCACAGCCATATTTTCCATGGCAGTGGTCATGGCTTGCAACTGTTCGGTGACCTTGGCGAGACTGTTTTCCAACTGATCCATACGGGATACCTCAATATCTGATTCACTCATGTCTGTTCCCAGTATTTTGGTGAGTCTTCCCTTTTCCCTAACCCAACGGGAATCTATGATGGCTTTTTGAACACAAGGGTTAGCATGATGTATGTATGCATGATGTGCATAAGAAGTATATAACATATACTAAATCAAATAAAATCTTCAAACAAATCGGCCTATTATCATTTTAGAAGCTTTTGGGACAACTGTCATAAGAGTGAACCCGTCCCAGTTTAAATGGCCCAACGAGTTCATGACTTATGGCAAAGAGCCCAACTAAATCCAAATGATAATATTCCGAACACAATCATAAAATGGCCCATTGTTATTTAGAAGCCTTTTGGCCCATTCGTCATAAGATATGTTCTTGTCCCAGTTTAAATGGCCCAACAAGCCCATATCTCATGACAAAAGACTCAGATGGATTCAAATAGCAATGTTCCCAAACATAAGCATACAAGGAAGATATTATAAACATAAAATAATAACTTCTACAGTGTGGCCCTCCATCATTTCAGAAGCTTTGGGCCTAATTATCATAGGATACGAACTTGCCCCAGTTTAAATGGCCCAGCAAGTTCGCATTTTTGACAAAGAGTCAAATTCATCCAAATGATAATGGTCCTAAAGCACAAGGAAATATTTGTTATAGGCTATACAACCCGGTCTACGCATGGGTTCGTGGGAGTATGGACAAAGGCTCTCATCGGCGAAGGACGGCCCACAACTAGGTCTCCTCAATCAAGGGTTCGAGCAACCAAGTGAGCACACCCTTTTTTATACACTAAGGTACGTGCCAATGAGCTATGGTGTGTGACAGACTGTCAAATGGATTTCCCGTTGTAGATTCCCCAGAGGGAAGGTGGAGCGAGGCTCACTTAAATACCCAAGCCTCTTAGGCTCTTATCGCTTGGTGTCAGGAATAAACAACGAGTCTTCCAAATTAGTCCATCACAATAGGCTACGAGTAGATGGCTATCTAGGTGCCTTCACAGCTTTTCCTTCTAGAAAGGTAGTGAGTGAAGGAAGACACCAAACCATTACCTAGCCTTAAAATGCCTTTGATCAAACCCTCACTTTATCCACTATAGACACGGTCAATTAAAACATAAATCCAAACATTACAAGACAATATTTCGGGGCCGATTTTTCTATCCCCAGTGGAGTCGCCAGACTGTGGGATGTGTTCTCGGTGAAGGAGGGGAGTGTTTTGATTCGACTAAGGAGGGTTATTGCTTGTGGTGGTCTCGGTTATGGAGGATTTTGGTTAGGGCTCTTTGTTCTCTTTTTGTGTATATGTCAAGTGTTTTCTTTTTTGTCTTGGGCGTGTATTAGAGAGAGTGGAGAGATGGTGTGGCTAGGTTAATGCATGTTTATATAGAAGAGAGCTAGGTTTTGCCCTTGTCTCACAAGGAAGAGATCTAGTTTCCAAATTAGGAGTCCTAAGGATGGTATATACAGGATTGAGGGGGGACAAAATATTTTAAATTAGGAAGTCAAGTAATCTAAATTGGTGGGTATCTTATTAGATTAGGAAGTCAAATATTTAATTAGCTTTGATTGGTTAGGATTGATTTTAGTTTAAGTTGGTAATTGTTTATTTTATGTTTGGTAAATGTTTTATTTAATTATTTAATTAATTTAATTATTATCTTATTTAGTTAATGTTTTAATTAATATCTATTTATTTAAATTGGGATGTGTTTTATGGGCTTTGGGGGGCTAATTGGGCTGGGGTGTGAGGCTAGCAGCAAAACCAAAATTACCGGCACCGTTCGAACGCCAATTCGAACGCGGCACGAACGTCCGCAATCTGCCTGACGTTCGAACGTAGTAACGAACGCAGCACTAACGAAGACAGTGAGCTTGTGAAATGAACTTGATGACGTACTTATTCTGAATTTCCCCTTCCGACCTCCGTTTCCCGCAATATCCTTGGCTAAAAAAGTAGTGCCTCCAACTGAGACTCATCATCGGGTTTCACATGCGAAAATGCAATGCCTACATCTATATATGGTTATGTCTATTTGATAAGACATAAGTCGGAAAATTTTGACAAGTTCAAAATATTCTGAAACGAAGTAGAAAACAAACCAGTAAATTCAACAAGTGTCTTACATCAGATCGAGGTGGTGAATATATGAGTGAAGAATTCAGAAATTATTTAAGAGAGAATGGAATTCTTGCCCAATATAGCCCACCAGGAACACCTCAACACAATGGTGTGTCTGAGCGTAAAAATCATACTTTATTGGATATGGTACGAATAATGATGAGCTATACAGATCTTCCTTATTACCTTTGGGGATACGCTTTACTTACTGATGCCCACATACTTAATACAGCTTCATCAAAACCTGTTTCTATGAACTTCTATCAAATATGGTTCGGTAGAAATCCAAGTCTTAGGTATTTAAAGATTTGGGGTTGTCCTGAATATGTTAGAGTTGTGCAGCGGGATAAACTAGCACCCATGGGGTATAAATGAAGGTTCGTTGGATATCTTGATAATTTCATGGGATATCAATTCTATGATTCTGAGTAACGAAATGTATTTGTTGTTCGCTTTGAATTTTTGAGAGAAAATGGAAATTATAGAAAGATTGAAGTTGATGAGTTTGATCTCAATAATAAGGAACCTGAGATGGAACCAGAGATCCAATTAGGTGAAGGATCTACAACACAGGTTCTACGTAAGTCGAATAGAATATCAAAGCCTCATGAGAGATTATTTTTAACATCTGAAGTGATTCTTGATGTTCTCCACTTGGAGGAAATAAATCCAACTACGTATAAGAAAGCGATATTGGATATCGATTCCGGAAAATGGCAGAAAGCCATGAAATCCGAGATGGATTCTATGCATGAAAATCAAGTCTGGGCTTAGTTGAACTTTCTAAAGAAGTTAAACTGTTGGTTGTAAATGAGTTTATAAAAGGAAACGAGGGCTCAATGGAAAGGTGGAAACCTTTAAGGCCCGATTGGTAGCAAAATATTATACCCAACGTCCTAGGATTGACTATGAGGAAACTTTTTCACCAATAGCCATGCTAAAATCCATTAGGATTCTTTTAGCCATTGCTTCATATCACGACTATGAGATATGGCAGATGTATGTGAAAACCGATTTCCTAAATGGATTCCTTGATGAGGATATCTATATGGAATAACCAGAGGGTTTCGTATCCAGTGAGACTTCAAACTTTATTTGTAAGCTCCAAAAGTCTATTTATGGACTTAAACAGGCATCCCAAAGATGGAATCGTCGTTTTGATGAGATAATTAGATTATCTGGATTCATCAAGAACGAGGAAGAATCATGTGTTTATAAGAAAATGAGTGGGAACGAGATAGTTTTCCTAGTATAGTATGTAGATGACATCCTTATCAAAGGAAATGATATAGGACTTATGCAAAGTATGAAAGCCTACCTTTGTAAGAAATTCTACATGAAAGATATTGGTGAAGCTTCATATATACTAGGTATAAGGCTCTATCGGGATAGAATTAGGAAGCTTATAGGGTTGTCGCAATCGACGTACATAGATAAGATGTTAGAAAGGTATAATTTTACCAATTATAAGGTAGCAAATGTACCTTTCTGATATGACATACATCATTCGAAGAAAATGGCACCTCAGACTGAGGAAGAGAGAGTTAGAATTTCTAACTTGCCATATGCTTCTTGTATTGGAAGCATAATGTATGATATATTATGTACTAGACCTGGCATCAGTTACGGTGTCAGTGTGATCAGTCGATATCAAAATGATCTAGGTAATGATCATTGGACAGCTATGAAACATATCCTGAAATATCTTAAAGGTATTAGGCATAATTTTCTGATATTTGGAGAAAATGAGCTACAAGTTAGGGGTTATACAGACTCGGACTTCCAGGGAGATCCAGATGATATAAAATCTACATCAGGTTATGTATTTATCCCTAATGGTGGTGCAGTTAGTTGGTGATGTTCAAAGCAAGGCTTAACAGCTGATTCCACTACTGATGTAGAATTTATAGCGGCTTCAGAAGCTGCTAAGGAAGCTGTATGGCTTAGAAATTTTATCACAGAACTTGGTGTTGTTCCTAGTATTGTGGATTCGATCCCATTGTAATGTGATAATAGCGGAGCCATTACGCAGGCTAAGGAGCCGAAAACACATTCCAAGTTCAAACACGTGGAAAGGAAATATCGCGTAATTATAGAGATAATTGAACGAAAAGACATAGTGGTCTTGAAGGTTCAAGGACTAGACAACATAGCAGACCCGCTTACAATGGCCTTACCTCTTAAGTTATTCGATAAACATGTGGAGGAGATGTGACTGCAGTACCATCCAGATTGGCACTAAGCAAGTGAGAGTTTGTTGGAGTTGGTGCTTAGAGTGCCAATTCGAATTGTACACTTTATTATTTATTAATAAAATAACTATATTTTCATTTCATACGTTATTAATGGTATTGTCATTATGCGTATTATATTGATGTATAAACATGCTAAGAATGATATCGACCTTAGAATAGTCTTGTAGTAATACTGGACACTAGGTGGTCCGCCATTGGGATAAATATTACTAATGAAAATTATTCTTAAGGGTTTATGTATCCATGTGATTAAAGTCACAATTCTTAAAGCTTTGGCCAAATTCGATCACCTAGGGTGGATCACATCAGTTATGAAGAATCGTGGACATGTCGACATGAGATGTGCTCCTCGGAAACTTGACGGTATATTCTATGTTTCCTAAGCACAACTCAAATAGCCTACGACGGAGGGATTATTGAACATATGTGATGACCTCGACTTGTATACATCTTTCGAAGAAAATGACATCTCAAACTGAGGAAGAGAGAGTTAGAATTTCTAACTTGCATATGCTTCTTGTATTAAAAACATAATGTATATTATGCTATGTACTAGACCCGATATCAGTTTCGATGTCGGTATGACCAGCCGATATCAATTTGATCTAGGTAATGATCATTGGACAACTGTGAAACATATCCTGAAATATCTTAATGGTATTAGGGATAAGTTTCTGATATATGGAGAAAATGAGCTACAAATTAAAGGTTATACAGACTCCGACTTCCAGGGAGATCCAGATGATAGAAAATCTACATTAGGTTACGTATTTACCCTTAACGATGGTGCGGTTAGTTGGCGTTGTTCAAAGCAAGGATCTACAGTTGATTCCACCACTGAGGTGGAGTTTATAGCGGCTTCAGAAGCTGCTAAAGAAGCTATTTAGATTAAAATTTTTATCACAGAACTTGGCGTTGTACCTAGCATTGCGAATTCAATCCCATTGTACTGTGATAATAGCGAAGCCATTGCGCAGACTAAGGAGCCGATGGCACATTCCAAGTCTAAACACATGGAAAGGAAATACCGCGTAGTTAGAGAGATTATTGAATGTAAAGACACAGTGGTCTTGAAGGTTCAAGGACGAGACAACATAGCAGACCCGCTTACAAAGGTCTTACCTTCTAAGTTATTCGATAAATATATGAAGGAGATGGGATTACGGTACCATCCATATTGGCAATAAGCAAGTGGGAGTTTTTTGGAGTTGGTGCTTGGAGCATCAATCCGAAGAATAGTCTTGTAGTAATACTGGACACTAGGGTGTCCGACATTGAGATAAATATTACTATTGTAAACTATTCTTAAAGTATGTGTATGTATATATATATATATATCATTTCTCCAAAACAATGGGGAGAACCCCTTCATAACCCTAAAGTTTTCCCTGCAAATTTCCAAAATAGATTAAACCATTGCTTATCATACTCTTATTGGGATTACCAGCAAGCGTGGTTTAATATTTTCCTAATCCAAAACCCTAAGAAAAGCCATTCATGGTTATTTTTCTTTAATTCAAAAATAACCGTCGAAAGCCTTCCAAACTGGTTCCAACATTGGTGGAACTATTATGGACCAAGCCCAGAAATATTAACCCCCAATGCAAAATCCTGCCTAAACCTTTTTAAAGCCCACTATGTTCCCTCGTCTTCAGAGAAAAGATTCCCCCCTTTTCTTGTTTCTGTACAAATTTTTTCTTACCTTGGGTCTGGATGTGGAGTCTTCAATTCTACACCCAAGAAACCCATTTGCTTCTCCAAAGAACCTTCAAAGTTAAATGGTGGTCCAAATTTGACGAAGAGTCAAAGCTGACACAACACATGGTCCAGCAATGGCTCTGTGCTAAAGGCCATATTAAATCTAATATTGAAGTTGTCAAAGCCCAAAGCACGTTTCTCTCTCAGAAGTCTATGGCCCAATCTCTCCTTGCAGGTGCCAAGTCTGAAGAGGAATATTTTCAAGTAATGCAACAACTCCTTGCCTCGAGACCAGCATCTTCTGATGCCAGCTCTTCAAGTGGTGGGGAGCCACAGCCTTTTATTTCTCTTGGAGATGATAACGAAGATGACTGTTTCGGTATCCTCTCTTCTTTAAAGCATTAAAAAAAAAAAAAAAAAAAAAAAAAAAAAGTCATTGAGCATAAGAAAATTATTTTCTTTTCCCCTTCACTCACTATTCTCTACACGAGAAAAAAGCTGTGGGAAAATTAATTTTCAAATATCCAAAGCACTCAACAGGTACCGGTGGGACCTTGACCAACAATTCAATTCAAAATAATTGATGACAAAGCCATGTGAAAGAGCATCTCATAATGACAAAGCCAGGTGAAAGCAAAAGAAAAAGCAGAAGCATCTTACTGAAGCCATGTGAAAGAGCATCTCATAATGACAAAGCCAGGTGAAAGCAAAAGAAAAAGCAGAAGCATCTTACTGTAGCCATGTGAAGAGAGCATTCAAAGCCACCCAAAGCACGTTACAAAGACAGAAAAGCAGAAGCATCTTACTGTATCTTACTATTTTAATAATTGTAATAATTATGGTAGTTGGTTGATTGGGTATATAGTTCCCATTAACTCTCAGTAGAGAGCATCCGGTTTTCTTTAGAATTATTTTCAAATTTCTCTCTAAGAATTTCTCTCTTCTTAGAACTCTTTCTCAGTTTATACTTTAACTTTGTTCTTCAAAGAAAATGTAAGCAATCGTTTTAAAGCCTATGTAAAAGTTGTGAATGTTTATTTTTAAAAGCAATTTTATTTTTAAAAGCATGCTTACAGACTGATAATTATATCAGTTCTGTCATTTAATTTTGTTACTACTCCTCTGAGGCATAGAGACCGGATCTCTCCCCTCAGTTGTAATTCTCTTCTCCCTCCTTCACTCAGAGCACCATTTCTGGGATCCAGATCTGGTACTGTGTTTGTCACCCCGGCCTTATTAAAATCTGATAACATTTGCATCTTCATACACATCATTGTATGTATTAGATCCTGTCGTGTATGGTATCAGACTAGGTGTGGTTGGATGTGTTATTGTTTTAAAGATTTCATCTGTTATTATTTTTAGACTATTTTCTGTGTGTTTGCTGAATTTCTTACTGGTTGTAAGCCCCGCCATAGGATAGGATTCCGTTTAGGGCAGTAAACCCATACCTGTAGGCAAATCTCATATTAATAGTATAGGAATAGTTCCTTATGGAGTCTCTATTCTGTAGAACATCCTCTCTCTCTAGCTCTTCTACTGAAAGGACTAGTGATTCAAGAAATATAGTGAACTCTGAAGATCTCATAATTGAAGATTTTAATAAAGCTATTGACTGTTGGAAATTACCAAAAATCTCAAAAGACGTAATTTACAAAACAAAAAGACTTGATTTTCTTAAAACAGATTATGTTATAAAAACTGAAGAACGTGATATTACCCTTACAAAACCTTTTGAAACAATAAATTTATTTTCTGAAAGTGCTATAAAACATTTAAAAGAAAAGAAATTTAATTATGTGCATGTTGGTCTTATCCAAGTTGGAATAAAGCCCCTTACAAAAGAAGGCTTAGATACTTCTATCTTAGCCGTGTTAAGAGATGGAAGATTCATCACTTTTGATGATTCTTTACTTAGTAGTATTGAATCAAGTCTCTGTAAAGGACCAATCTCTTTCGATTGTTATCCAAACATCACAATCTCTTTACAAGACAAAAATATCCTAAAAAGCATGGTTCTTCAAATTAAAACCCATAACTACCATATGTTTGAAGGATCAATCCCTGTTGCCTTGATTTACAAAATTTCCTACAAAGCTATGCATTCTGCGTTCAACACGCAACATAAGATCCAGTCAAAAAGAGATGAGACTCTTCTCTTACAAACTGATCTGTCCAAATCTAACATGGTTATCCCCAGACCTATCCAATGGAAAGATATCAATCTTCCGGATGAATGGATTTTAGAAGGAGCTTCTGAACCAGTTATTCCAAAGCAACTTGAGCCTAATACAGAATTACAAAATGTGACCCAGTATTCTGATGGAAAAGTCAAACTGTCTTTTAAAAGAAGTACTTCATCTAGATTCAGTGATAGGGACTCTATGTCCAGTATTTCTTCCTTAGAAAGAAAATTCTCTAAAGTTCCGTCAGTTATAAATCTACAACCTAGATTCTCTACTTCAGATATACCAAGCTCCTCCATACGTTCTGTTGATTATACTACTAATATCCCTCATCCTATATATACTAGTAGTCAACATGAACAAACTAAAGCTGATTCTCCTCCTACATCTCCTACATTTTCTGCTGTCACAGAAAATATTATAAATGTCCTACACAAAGATTTCAAGATAAATAAATCCTCTTTGCATGACGATTTTTATTCTGATCTAAATAAAGAAAAAAGACTTTGGTTTTTCAAACAATCCACAATTGGAAAACAGTTAAATAGGATAGAAAGTCAAATCCAACAATCCACATTACTGTTCCTTATTAAAGACTACTATAAAAACCTAATGAAGACAAGAAAAAACTTAAAAAGCCCATCTTTGAACCATTTCAGATTTCTAGAGAAAGCCAAAAGATTGTCAATGAGTCAAAGTCTGATTTTGTTAAAGCTATTAAAGAACAATTGGATAGGATAGAAACATCTTCCTTCCTCTTCAAAAAAGAAAGTAGATATTGCCCTTGATACCCCCCAATCTAGTAGTAGAATTGGAGTTCTAGACCTAGATAATTCTTCCATAGCTTCTTCAGACATAGAAGCCTTCCAGAAAATTCCAAACCTGTCTCAAAGTCAATAAAGTTCATTGGGAATTAGCTCTTCCAGCTACTTCTCATTCTCCTCCAGATATAGCTGTTGATAGTAGGCCTAGTGCAATAAGCCAATCCCGGTTTAATGCATCTTCTGTCTATGAATGGAATATAGATGGAATGTCTGAATATAACATTCTTAGCCTATTACAACAAATGACCATGGCAGCAAATGCTTACAAAACCCAAACAGGAACCTCTGATAAGGCAATTACAGAGATTCTCGTTGCGGGTTTTACCGGTCAACTTAAAGGTTGGTGGGATCATCTTCTCACCAAAAGTCAACAACTTGACATCTTGGATGCTATTCAAACAGATGAAGACAATGTTCCTATTCTGGATGAATACAACAGTCCGATTCAAGATGCCGTTGCAACCTTAATTTTGACCATTTCCCTCCATTTCATAGGTGACCCATCTCACTTACGAGATAAAAATGCTGAGTTACTACATAATCTTAGATGTAGAAAACTTAGTGACTTCCAAAGCTATAAAACCACCTTCTTTACAAGACTCTTTTTAAGAGATGACGCAAATAATATAACTTGGAAAGAAAAATTCCTTGCTGGTTTACCTACCCTTTTAGTGTGAAAAGGTTAGGAATTCTATTAAAGCCCTCCATGACAATCGAATCCCTTATGAAAGACTTACCTATGGTGAATTAGTTAGTTTTATTAATAAGGAAGGATTAAAGATATGCCAAGACTTGAAATTACAGAAACGCCTAAAATGGGAACTTAGAAAATCTAAGCAAGAACTAGGTAGTTTCTGCAAACAGTTTAACTATGATCCTTTCAAAGCTAGTACCTCTAAAGATTGTGAAGGAAAATGTTCTTCAAAGCCTTATAAAAGAAATTACAGTTCTAAAAAATTTAGAAAATCTTTTCCTACTTCTAAAGAAAATCTATAAAAAACCTTCCAAGCCTTATAAGAAATCCTATAGAAAACCTCACACTTCAAAATCTAAAGCCCCTTTCAATTATAAAGAAGCTACTTGTTACAAATGTGGAAAGAAAGGACATACTGCAAAATATTGTAGGATGAACAAAAAACTTCATGAATTAAATCTCAGTGAAGAAATTCTTTCTAAAATACAAATCTGTTTATTGAGTCTTCTGAATCAGAATCTTCTGTAACTGGCAATTCTGAACCTTTACAAGTTGATGAGTTAGTTGATTCAGATACTTCTAGTCATAGCAATAGTGACTCTGATACAGATTTCTATTTAAAGAATAAGAAACTTAATGTTTTGACTAAAGATCAAGAAACTTTTCTTGAAATTGTAAAACACATTTCTAATCCTGACTTACAAAAAGAATATCTTGACAAACTCCTAAAGACTTTTGACAAAGGAGAATCTTCTAAAACTCCTGTTTTGAAACAAAATACTTATGATCTTACACAAATCCTAAGTAAGAAGAAGAATAAAAAAGACACACCAAATTTGCAAGACCTTCAAAAAGAAATCCAAGAAATAAAAATTGAAATAAAAGATTTAAAAGAAAAACAGAAAAATGATTCTGAAACAATCCAGCTCCTTCTTAAAAGTCAATTAGTTGATAATTCTGAAAAAGGTTCAGATTCTGATAATGATGGATCTGAAAACCAAAAGCTTGAGAATATTGAGTCTCTTCCAAATGATTTTCTTTTTGTTCTAAAGCAAGTAACAACAAGAAAATACCTAATCTGGATTACCCTTATCCTTTCATCTGATTTCCAAATTGACACAGTAGCCTTATTTGACACAGGTGCTGATCTAAATTGTATCAAAGAGATTATTATTCCAAAAGAATTTCATAAGGAAACAAATGAAAAACTTTCTGCGGCAAATAATTCGAAACTAGAAATTTCTTCCAAAGTTGATGCTTCAATTCCTAATGATGGTTTTGAATTTAGGACTTCCTTTCTTTTAACAAATGATATACATCATGCTGTTATTCTTGGAACTCCATTCATAAACCTCATTACTCCTTACACCGTTACTTATAATGGCATAACCTTTAAAGCAAAAGATAAAAAATTGAAATTTTCATTCATTGAAAAACCTAAAACAAGAAATTTGAATATTCTAAAAGCTTGTTCTGTTTATCAGAACCATATTAGTGTTTTGCTAAAGAAAAAACAAAATGACTTACTTCATTTAAAGAATGATTTAAATATTGAAAGACTTGAAAAACAACTACAAACTGATTTGATAAAACGAAAGATTAATGATTTCAAAGCATTAATTGAAAAAGAAATCTGTGCTGATCTACCTTCTGCCTTTTGGAGCAGAAAGCAACATTTGATAGATCTTCCCTATGAATCCTCTTTTGATGAAAAACAAATTCCTACTAAAGCCAGACCTATTCAAATGAATATGGACTTAGAAAGACATTGTAGAAATGAGATCAAGGACTTAGAATCTAAAGGATTGATTGTCAAGTCAAGGTCTCCTTGGTCCTGCGCCGCTTTCTATGTAAATAAAAATTCTGAGATAGAAAGAGGAACACCTAGACTGGTTATCAATTACAAACCTTTAAACAAGGCCCTAAAATGGATTAGGTATCCCATACCTAACAAGAAAGATTTGCTTCAAAAACTCCACTCTGCTTTCATATTTTCAAAATTTGATATGAAGTCTGGTTTTTGGCAAATCCAAATTCATCCTAAAGATCGTTATAAAACTGCTTTTACTGTTCCTTTTGGACAATTTGAATGGAAGGACAGTGATGCCGTTTGGTTTAAAAAATGCACCTTCTGAGTTTCAAAGAATTATGAATGATATTTATAATCCTTATTCAGATTTTTGTATTGTTTATATTGATGATGTTTTGATCTTTTCAAAAGACATAGATCAACACTTCAAACATTTAAAGACCTTTTATTTTGCCACTAGAAAGGCTGGTTTAGCTGTATCTAGTACAAAGATTTCTTTATTCCAAACTAAAGTCAGATTCCTAGGACATTATATTTCCAAAGGAACTATCACACCCATTGAAAGATCTCTTGCTTTTACTGATAAATTCCCTGATAAAATTCTAGATAAAAGCCAACTCCAAAGATTTTTAGGAAGTTTAAATTATGTTCTAGATTTTTGTCCTAACATCAATAGAATTGCAAAACCATTGCATGATAGATTAAAGAAAGTTCCTGTTCCTTGGACTGATGAACATACAAAAGCTATTAAACTAATAAAGAACACTGTTAAGGATATCCCTTGCTTATATTTAGCAAACCCTAGTTTACCAAAAGTTGTTGAAACTGATGCATCTGACTTAGGGTATGGAGGTATTCTAAAACAAGTGGATAATGGTAAAGAACAAATAGTTCAATATGTTTCTGCTCATTGGAATGATTGTCAGAAAAACTATTTCTACTATAAAAAAGAAATTTTATCAATTGTTCTTTGCATATCTAAATTTCAAAGTGATTTACTAAATCAAAAATTTTTGCTAAGGATTGATTGTAAAGCTGCAAAACATGTTTTAGAAAAAGATGTTCAAAACATTGCATCTAAACAGATCTTTGCACGATGGCAAGCAATTTTGAGTGTGTTTTTGATTTTGAAATTGAATTTATAAAAGGAGATAAAAATTCTGTTCCAGACTTTCTAACCAGAGAATTTCTCCAAAACAGATAATGCCGCCCAAGAAAAAAGACACTGGCAAAGCTAAGATTATTGAGCCCCCAGTCCAAAGCCATTACAAAGAATCCCAATCTCCTCCACCCATTCCAAAGTTAGCCTCAGGCATTCCTATAAAATTGGGTTGACACAATCCAAGAAGATGAAGAATCTTCATCTAAAGCAATTACTTCTCAAGATCAGGAAAATGAATGGATTGAATCCATTTCTAAATCCCCTGAACTCCTACTTGCTTTACAAAGTTTTTCAAAAAATCAAGATATACAAAAAACTTCTTCCAAAGAAATTACTTTTCCAAAATCTCAAAAGGAAATTGTTTTAACTGGAAGTTCATCTTCCCAATAATTTCTCAAAAGCCTTCACAAAAATCGGATTGGTATAATAAAACCTATCACCAAAATATTTTGAGCATTGAAGATGGGTTTTATAGTCCTGATCCATTTATTACCCTTTCAAAGTTTTTTCCAAAGGGTTGGTTTTTCAAACCTTGGGATTTATCAAAACCCCAATCCTTTTATCAAGACATTCTTGAATTGACGGAATCTGTAAAATTCAAACACTTTTTCCTTTCTGATACTCATTCTGAGCCGGCCTATTCTACGGCCACTATCTTAAAGTCATTTCTCCAAAACAATGGGGAGAACCCCTTCATAACCCTAAAGTTTTCCCTGCAAATTTCCAAAATAGATTAAACCATTGCTTATCATACTCTTATTGGGATTACCAGCAAGCGTGGTTTAATACTTTCCTAATCCAAAACCCTAAGAAAAGCCATTCATGGTTATTTTTCTTTAATTCAAAAATAACCGTCGAAAGCCTTCCAAACTGGTTCCAACATTGGTGGAACTATTATGGACCAAGCCCAGAAATATTAACCCCCAATGCAAAATCCTGCCTAAACCTTTTAAAGCCCACTATGTTCCCTCGTCTTCAGAGAAAAGATTCCCCACTTTTCTTTGTTTCTGTACAAATTTTTTCTTACCTTGGGTCTGGATGGTGGAGTCTTCAATTTCACCCAAGAAACCCATTTGCTTCTCCAAAGAACCTTCAAAGTTAAATGGTGGTCCAAATTTGACGAAGAGTCAAAGCTGACACAACACATGGTCCAGCAATGGCTCTGTGCTAAAGGCCATATTAAATCTAATATTGAAGTTGTCAAAGCCCAAAGCACGTTTCTCTCTCAGAAGTCTATGGCCCAATCTCTCCTTGCAGGTGCCAAGTCTGAAGAGGAATATTTTCAAGTAATGCAACAACTCCTTGCCTCGAGACCAGCATCTTCTGATGCCAGCTCTTCAAGTGGTGGGGAGCCACAGCCTTTTATTTCTCTTGGAGATGATAACGAAGATGACTGTTTCGGTATCCTCTCTTCTTTAAAGCAAAAAAAAAAAAAAAAAAAAAAAAAAAAGTCATTGAGCATTAGAAAATTATTTTCTTTTCCCCTTCACTCACTATTCTCTACACGAGAAAAAAGCTGTGGGAAAATTAATTTTCAAATTCAAGCATCCAAAGCACTCAACAGGTACCGGTGGGACCTTGACCAACAATTCAATTCAAAATAATTGATGACAAAGCCATGTGAAAGAGCATCTCATAATGACAAAGCCAGGTGAAAGCAAAAGAAAAAGCAGAAGCATCTTACTGAAGCCATGTGAAGAAAGCATCTCATAATGACAAAGCCAAAGAAAGCAAAAGAAAAAGCAGAAGCATCTTACTGTAGCCATGTGAAGAGAGCATTCAAAGCCACCCAAAGCACGTTACAAAGACAGAAAAGCAGAAGCATCTTACTGTATCTTACTATTTAATAATTGTAATATTTATGGTAGTTGGTTGATTGGGTATATAGTTCCCATTAACTCTCAGTAGAGAGCATCCGGTTTTCTTTAGAATTATTTTCAAATTTCTCTCTAAGAATTTCTCTTCTTAGAACTCTTTCTCAGTTTATACTTTAACTTTGTTCTTCAAAGAAAATGTAAGCAATCGTTTTAAAGCCTATGTAAAAGTTGTGAATGTTTTATTTTAAAAGCAATTTTATTTTTAAAAGCATGCTTACAGACTGATAATTATATCATTCTGTCATTTAATTTGTTACTACTCCTCTGAGGCATAGAGACCGGATCTCTCCCCTCAGTTGTAATTCTCTTCTCCTCCTTCACTCAGAGCACCATTTCTGGGATCCAGATCTGGTACTGTGTTTGTCACCCCGGCCTTATTAAATCTGATAACATTTGCATCTTCATACACATCATTGTATGTATTAGATCCTGTCGTGTATGGTATCATCCAACCTATAGGAATCTCCTCGAGTTGAGTATAATACGAAATCCTTGACTATATAATAACATTGATTTTGTGTGAGATCCTTCATACCTTTGATGCCATATATATCAGAAACCTTTCATGGTCTGGCCTTTAGATGTTCGTTGGGTGTGGATCGATACACTCAGTAATCAAGTGCGAAGTAAGATAGAATCTGTCGGCCCGTATGTGTACCATAAGGGGTTTAGGTATCCATGTGAGTAAAGTCATGATTCTTAAAGCTTTGGCCAAAGTCGATCACCTAGGATGGATCGCATCAGTTATGAAGAATCGTGGACATGTCGACATGAGATGTGCGCCTCAAAAACTTGACGGTGTATTCTATGTTTCCTAAGCACAACTCGGATAGTCTACAACGTATGGATTATTAAACATATGTGATGACCTCGACTTGTATAGTTCAGAAAGGTCGTTCGTGTTCTTCGCGAATTCAAAGGTGGCCGAATTGTGTACATATTAGCTAGGCTTATATGGTTAACCTGTCTGAACTTGGAGAGTCCCAATATGAATTATACTCGTTGAGCACTTGGGTAGCCGATTAATTTTGATAAAAGATAATATTCGATATTATAATTATCAACTAAGATAATAAAGTGTTATTGGATAACATTGATTATTTACTTTGACCTAATTAGATTAATTCAATAATTACACAAGGGTTTAATTATAAAATCATAATTATCTCTGCTATTTGAGGATATTATGGTAATTGTAAGTATGTAATAATAAGTGGTTTTTGCTTGATTTAATTGGATTTAATCAAAGTGGGAAACATTGAACTAATCCATTTCTTAATCCTCGTCTTGAGTTAATTGGATTAAATCAAAGTGGTAGACAATGTAGATTAGTCACATATAATTATACATATTTGGATAAATTAGATTAAGCCTACCTAAAAGTTTATTACAATTTTTATTAATTAAAAATTACCTATGTTTTGCTATAAAGAGCAAACTTTATGAATGTTTTAATTAAGCAAAGCTAAAGCTTGAGAAAGTTATATACAAGTAAATTCTTGGCGAAATTAGCCTAAGTTAGAGAAGTGTTTAGAGAAGCATGTGGGGTCTCTACAATATTTTATCTAGGAGAAATCAAGATTAGATCTTGAAGTGAAGCTTGCTAGCATTTGAATCAAGGTTGGATCTTGAAGTCAAGCTTGCAACACTTTGGAAGTTCTCCCACCATTTCAACAAAGAGAAGGAGATTGGATCTTTGCATCAAGCGTGCTAGGTAAGTTTGAACTTCTCTTAAGTTATGAATTATGTATTGGATGCATGATCACATAGCTTAATGTTGAAATAAAGCTAATTAATTATGTCATTATACATTAGAAGTATAAACACAATACGCTTGTTAATTAGGTAAAAGATGTTCATATTGGATATGGAACAATTAATAAGAGTTTGGAACTCAAAGTTAAAGCTTAGAGCTATAGCTACCATTCTAGAATCACTTGACCACCTTTAGGTGAACTAGAATTGTTCATGAGATATTTCTTATTGGGATTCTAAAAATAGTTTATGTTTAGATTCAAACAAATGCATATAAGTATTTAGAATACATGTATGTTAGTTGTATAACATGTGTTGTGGTTTGTTTTTATGTTAAAATTGGTTTTAAGGTGTGTTGACGGCTGATTTTGGTCTCAGGGTAATATGGGAATATCACCTCCGAGGTAATCCTCCTTCAATAGTGAATTTGTTTGGTTATGGGGGACCAAAAGCAAACTTAGCAAAAGACAAATAAACACGCCAATCAACAAGGAGATTTAACGTGGTTCGGTGGATTTAGATCCGACCTACGTCCACGGATACAAGCAGAATGATACTTTTATTACTCGAACCGGCTTTTCCGATCTCTTTTTTGTTTACAAGTCAGAGCTTGATGATTCTGATCACTGATTTTTTTTTATGCCCCTTTTACACATACTCTGCTCTCTTATTTATAATAGTACAGAAATCATACTCCTATTTGTATAAGAATACCTAGTTGAATTCAGTCTTCCCCTTTCGTAAGGATTTCTAATCCAACGTCTGCCTTCACTTTTTCTTTTTCCTTTTTGGATTCTGACTTCATTTCTTGTGTGAAAGTAGGATAATTCGTTTCATCTTATCCACAGGAATATGGTGTCATCATCTTGAGCATATCTCGCCATCTGGTCGGTTTTCATGTGGTCGGTCATGATAGTCCTTTATGCTGAGAATGCTGATGTCGACCTGATAGTGCCCGGCTATCTGAACCCAAGTGATCGGTTGCGGTCATAAAGTGCTCGGTCTATTTCTGTTGCGGTCGGTTTGAAACCGTAAGGTGCTTGTTCTTTTATTGCAAAGTGGTCGGGTTGGATTCAGCGATCTCACCCAAGTAGGAATTACCCTTATATCCTCGTTGTGCTGTTTTACATATCATAGTGCCTGAAAACACCATCAAATCTGTTCCCTAGTTCTCGGTTCCAACGAGTGTACAAGTTGGTGCCGGAACTATATAAAGATGGTGTGCCGATTTACTCTTTTGGGGATCGATCCGGTATTAAAGTGCTCCATCGCCCCCTTTTTTTTTTTGAGGTATATATATCCTTACGCGCTTTCCTTATCTTTTCTTCTTTTTGTTTTTCTTTATATTTTCTGTTATATGGTCACTTGAGACCCCTTCGTAGGGGACAACATGAGCTGGAGGGACGTAATCCGACCCCGAGCTAAGGAAAACACTTGGCTCTGGGGGAATGTTGCCTCCCCATTCCAACGAAGACCGACTCGGTGAGACTTAACCCGACCCCGAACTGAAGAAAACACTTGGCTCTGGAGGAATGTTACCTCCCCAGTCCAACGAAGACCGACTCGGTGGGACGTAACCCGACCCCGAGCTGAAGAAAACACTTGGTTCTGGGGGAATGTTACCTCCCCAGTCCAACGAAAACCGACTCGGTGGGACGTAACCCGACCTCGAGCTGAAGAAGAAAACACTTGGCTCTGGGGAATGTTACCTCCCCAGTCCAACGAAAACCGACTCGGTGGGACGTAACCCGACCCCGAGCTGATTTATCCAAATGGCCTCGGCGGAACGAATCCAGCCCCGAGCCGATTAATCATTGGGACTTGCTCAGAAAGGGAAGCGAATCAACCTTTTAAAGCCCTATTGAATCTGACGCGGGCGTCCCTTTATCAGACCAGTGGAAAACAAAATAAAAACTTTGAAAATAAATTTAAAAGGTGGGGGTGACTTTGGCACTTATCCCAAAAAATGTTTTCGTAAGCAAAACAATCAGCAGGGATGCCTCAGAACAGCGTCCTGTCTGAGGTCTCCAAAACACAATTCTGAATCTTTCAATTCAGTGTCCCGGTGAACCGGGATTTGGATCAAAGAGCGTTTAAAATGGTAAGGGCACATCCTCTATACATCAGGTCACTGTGGAGCCTG
Source organism: Zanthoxylum bungeanum (assembly GCA_019454045.1). Lineage (NCBI taxonomy): Eukaryota > Viridiplantae > Streptophyta > Magnoliopsida > Sapindales > Rutaceae > Zanthoxylum > Zanthoxylum bungeanum. Next base: position 52,817 of record SKCR01038763.1, on the reverse strand, counting down.
TGTATTTGTGCGAGGGCTCCTCCTTACCGCGCTAGAGCAGGCACACGCCACAGGGGCACAACGCCTCCCCGTGCTGCGCCTCTCTTGGATCCAAATGATGAATGGATCAAAGAGTGTCCGGGATACTAAGGGCACATTCCTCCTTAGGTCCGATATCACTGGAGCTAGCAATCGTCACGGGGGCATCATTACCCCCCGTGCTATGCTTTCTCACGGATCCATTACATCGGGTAAGTGAGGATCAAAGAGTGTTCAACACATTAAGGGCATATTCCTCATTATGTTCGGTAACACTGGAGTAAGCAATCGCTACGGGGGTATCATCCCTCCCCGCGCTATGCTTCTCACGGATCCTATGCATCGAATATGTCCCTGAGTATTCTGAGGACCCGGAGCTTGAGAGACATTTGGTTTTGGGGGAATGTTCCATCCCCAGGCCGAGAAGCGTGATTCGGTGGGACGTAACCCGACCCCGAGCCGAATAGTCTAGTGGCCTTGACGGAACAAGATCCAGCCCCGAGCCAAATAGTGAAGTGGCCTCGGCGGAACAAGATCCAGCCCCGAGCCAAATAGTGAAGTGGCCTCGGCGGAACAAGATCCAGCCCCGAGCCAAATAGTGAAGAGGCATCGGCGGAACGTAATCCAGCCCCGAGCCGATTGAAACATTAAAGGCATATTCCTTCTTATGTTTAGTAACACTGGAGTAAGCAATCGCCACAAGGGTATTATCCATCCCCGCGCTATGCTTCTTAAGGACTTATACCTTCGTCTTTGCCTTTTAATGCTTGCATGGAGTTTGAACGATTCTGGTGTGACTTAGCGCTTTTTTATGGTGGTAGCCGTGGTCGGGTAGTTGCGAGTTTTGTGCTTTTTGGCTTTGGATCGTCGTTTTGAGCATGTCCCCGAGGTTTTTGAATATGGTTTTGCAAAGTTTTATTTCTTAAGAGAGCGTTTGGAAAAAGAAAGTCTTTTATTCATACTCGGGGACATAATGCCCTTCTTACAACTCTCTGTGGGTCATTTTGAGAGAGGCTCTGTATTCGAATTTTTGTCCCTTATTTGTTTGCCGTAAACAGAAAGGAGGAAGGGAAAGTTTACTGGAAGTATTTTTTCAACATCTCGGCGTTCCATGGCTTTTTTAATCTTGTGTCGTCCAGCCGTTCTAAGGTGTAAGCCCCTGGCCTTACTATCTCTGTGACTTTATATGGTCCTTCCCACTTGGCACCTAGTGAGCCCTCCTCTGGCTGCCGGGTGTTCAAGGTGACCCTTCTCAATACTAATTCTCCCGGGAGGAAGGAGCGGGTCCGGACTCTTCTATTGTAGAAGCGGGCCATTCTTTGTTGGTATATTGCTGTCTTCACGGCCGATCTCTCTCTCTTCTCTTCGATCAGGTCGAGGTGGTTTCTGATAAGTCCTTCATTTTGCTTACTCTCGTAGTGCTGAACCCTGTGGGAGGTCACCCCGATCTCTTCCGGGATGACAGCTTTATATCCGTATGCTAAGGAGAACGGGGTTTCTCCCGTGGAGTCCTTATAGGTTGTCCGGTGCGCCCATAGTACTTCTGGTAGTTCCTCGACCCATAGGCCTTTGCTGGATCCAAGCCGAGCTTTCAGGTTAGCCTTGATGGTTTTGTTTGTCCCCTCGACTTGTCCGTTTGACTTGGGATGGGCTGGCGTGGCGAACCTTAGGGCGATCTGGAGGTCCTCGCAAAGTTTTCTGAAACCTTTGCTGTCAAACTGCTTCCCGTTGTCAGTGATGATGGCTCGGGGAATCCCGAATCGGCAGACGATATTTTTCTTCAGAAATTCAGTGGCTTTTTTCTCCGTTATGGTGGATAATGGCTCTGCTTCCACCCATTTGGTGAAATAGTCTATGGCCACGATGGCGTATTTTGCCTGTCCTTTCCCTTGTGGCATTGGCCCAATGATGTCTAGTCCCCACTGGGCGAACGGCCAGGGACTGAGTAGCGTAGTTAACTGTTCGGCTAGTTGGTGGTGGAGATTTGTGTTTTTCTAACATCCTTCGCACTTGCGGGCCACTTCTATGCCGTCCTGGTGCATGGTCGGCCAGTAGAAGCCTTGTCTTAGGGCTTTGAAAGCAATTGAGCGACCTCCGGCGTGGCTTCCGCAGATGCCCGTATGTATCTCTCTGAGCACATAATTCGCCTCTTCTTCTACAAGACATCTTAAGAGGGGGACTGAGTAACCCCTGACAAGCTGTGGCATCTACTAGCTGGTCTATGTTTGGCAAATGAAAGCTGTCTTTTGGGCACGCCTTGTTTAGGTCGGTGAAATCGACACAGATTCGCCACTTGCCATTGTTTTTTCTGACCATCACTACGTTTGATACCCAATTTGGGTACCTTGCCTCCCTGATGAGACCTGCCTTTAGTAATTTCTCGACCTCGGCTGCTATTGCTTTACTCCTTTCTTGATTGAAGTTCCTTCTCTTTTGCCTGACCGGCTTGCGAGATGGGTCTACTGCTAGGCGGTGATTGATGAATCTTGGGTCGATCTCAGGCATGTCATTGTATCCCCAGGCAAAGACGTCCGGGTATTCTTTCAGGCATTCTAGCAGATCTTGTTGTAGAGACTTGCTCAGGCCTCCTCCTATCTTTATACTTTTCCCTGGCCCGTAAAGTTCTATTTCTTCTGTCTCCTCAGCTGCAGCGAGTCGGGCATTTTTGTTTGGCCGGGGCCCAGGGCTTCTGTTTTCTTCTTCTTCACCCAGGCTTCTTTGTCGTTTTCGGGTATCTTCTTTGATGCAGAGAGTCTCTCGTGAGAGAGTTGCGAAGCAGCTGCGAGCTGTTTTTTGGCTTCCGCATACGATTCTGATCCCCTCCCGGGTGGGGAATTTCAGTTTTAGGTGGTAACAGGACATCGCGGCTTTTGTTTTCATCATGAAAGGTCGCCCGACGATGGCCTGGTAACTGCTCATGCAGTTTACTACAGTGAAGTCTGTCATGATTGTCCGGGTCCGGGGATATGTCCCGACAGTCATTGCCAACTGTATCCTTCCTAGTGGGATGACGGCTGATCCTCCAAAACCGTATAGGGGAGTGCTATCGTTGGTCAGGGTTGCATATTCCACCCCTAGGTCGTCCAGTGTTTCTCTGGAAATTATGTCAACTGCGCTTCCGGGGTCCACTAGGATTCTGTCTACCTCCGACCCGCTGATTACTGCCTTGATTATCAACGCATCGTCATGAGGGAAACTTACTCCTCGGGTATCCTCATCAGTAAACATTATCGGCACCGACCGATTTCCCTGGAGTCTTGTCACCTGCTCTGTTTCTAGGACGTCCAGTCCTCGAGTTCTGCTGTAGTCTTTTCTTGACCGGTTAAAGTTTCTGGCCAGTGTTCTCCCTCCTGCGATGATATTGATTTGGCGGCCACGTGCTCTTTTTCTGGCCGTCATGACCTCGTGGTCAATGTATTTGTTCAAATATCCGTTTCGTGTTAGATCTTCCATTTGTTCCCGCAGATCTTTACACCCGTCCGTTGCATGTCCTCTGGAGTTGTGGTGTACGCAATAAGCTTTTTGGTTCCTTTTATCCGGGGGAAATCTTCTTTGGTCGGGTTCTACTAAGAGGCCTTTCCCCTGGATCTCCATGACAATTTGTCCCAGTGGCTTCTTTAGGGGAATGTAAGCATCTTCACCGACCACATGGTTTACTTGGGTCGGCACCCTTCTCTCTTGGTTGTCTCGGTGCAGTGGTTTGAACTCCTTGTGCTTCGGGGGTGGTCTTCTGGCTTCTTTTTCTACACGACGGGGGGCGCCCTCCCTTGTGGTTCTTTCTCTGATGGTGTTCCCTTTTCGGGATATTTTCTCCTCGTTCTCTAATAAAACGAATTTTCGGGCCACCTCCAGGGCGGTGGCGTAGTCCGGGGTGTCTTGGATCCTTAGGTGGGTCCATAGCCTCCCGACTTTCAAGGCTCCCTTCAAGCTTTCCAGGGCTTCGGGGGATTCATACCCTCCGACTTCGAGTACCATATTGTGGTATCTTTCAATAAATATTTTCAAAGGTTCATCGTCTCCTTGTTTCATAAGTCTTAGTTCTCCAATTGTCTTTCTGGGGACGCAAGCCCCCTTGAAGTGCCGTATGAATGACTTTCTGAGCTGTGTGAAGCTGCTGATGCTTCTCGGGGCTAGGCTTCTGTACCATAGGATGGCCGGTCCGGCTAGATTAAGGGGAACACTTTGCAAATGGCATCCCCTGTTACCCCTTGTACCTCCATTAGTAGGACGAAGCCTTCGATGTGGGTTTTGGGATCGGTATGGCCTTTGTATGGCGCCATGGTTGGCATGCTGAATCTTTTTGGGAATTTCTCTGACCTTATTTCTTCTATGATGGGGGACTCATCTTTGCCGTCCTGGGCATCCCCTCTGTCTGTATTGGGGCAGCTCCTCCCGTAACCAAGATTTCATGCTGCTGTCTTTGGTTCAATGCCGCCTCCTGCGGTCTCCTTTCTTTCTGTTATCTTGGGAGTGGTGCTTCTCGGGGTCGGTATCTTCTCGTACTTTTTCGTCATATTCTTTCCCTTTTCTCCGGGTGTTGTGAGGGCCATCATAGGAGGGGTCTGGTGACGATTTGTTATCCTCTTCCTCCCATGTGTCCTCGGTCTGGGAATCTCTCTGCACCACCACAGATCTTACCCTGTAGGGACCCCTCCTCCGGGGTCTGTCGTCCTCACTTGTATCAATAATTCTCTTTCCTTCTGTTATTTCGTTCCTTCGTCGGCTAGTCCCTGTCTCGAATTTTCCGTTGTGCGCTCCTTCTATCTTTTCCAACCGGTCTACTATGGTTTTCAGCAGAATTTGGTTTTCCTCCTTTTCCTTCCTCAGGTTCTCCTCAATCTTCTCAATCCAATCCGCAGCCGAGCTCCCTGACGATTGGTGGTTTCCGCCTTCCGCCATTGTCTTACTACGCGAGTTATTTTTTGTTGATTCCCCACAGACGGCGCCAACTGTTGACGGCTGATTTTGGTCTCAGGGTAATATGGGAATATCACCTCCGAGGTAATCCTCCTTCAATAGTGAATTTGTTTGGTTATGGGGGACCAAAAGCAAACTTAGCAAAAGACAGATAACACGCCAATCAACAAGGAGATTTAACGTGGTTCGGTGGATTTGGATCCGACCTACGTCCACGGATACAAGCAGAATAATACTTTTATTACTCGAACCGGCTTTTCCGATCTCTTTTTTGTTTACAAGTCAGAGTTTGATGATTCTGATCACTGATTTTTTTTATGCCCCTTTTACACATACTCTGCTCTCCTATTTATAATAGTACAGAAATCAGACTCCTATTTGTATAAGAATACCTAGTTGAATTCAGTCTTCCCCTTTCATAAGGATTTCTAATCCAATGTCTGCCTTCACTTTTTCTTTTTCCTTTTTGGATTCTGACTTCATTTCCTTGTGAAAGTAGGATAATTCGTTTCATCTTATCCACAGGAATATGGTGTCATCATCTTGAGCATATCTCGCCATCTGGTCGGTTTTCATGTGGTCGGTCATGATAGTCCTTTATGCTGAGAATGCTGCTGTCGACCTGATAGTGCCCGGCTATCTGAACCCAAGTGATCGGTTGCCGGTCATAAAGTGCTCGGTCTATTTCTGTTGTGGTCAGTTTGAAACCGTAAGGTGCTTGTTCTTTTATTGCAAAGTGGTCGGGTTGGATTCAGCGATCTCACCCAAGTAGGGAATTACCCTTATATCCTCGTTGTGTTGTTTTACATATCATAGTGCCTGAAAACACCATCAACAAGGTGTATTGAAATGATAGGAGAAAATTGGAAGTGTTTAGGAATTATTTGAAGGTTGAAATTGCTCACTGCCCAAGTAAGTGTCTCGACTCTGACCCTCTAGCGTCGTGACACTGAGACCTAAGAGCGTCGCGACTCTCATCCTTCCACATCGCGACGTTGAGACGTTCAACTCTCGGAGTTTCTCTCGCACTTTAGAGCGTCTCGAGTCCCAATCCAGCGCGTCGTGACTCTCAGGGCTAACGAACACTAAAACTTCATTTTCTCCGTTCCGGAGTTTCCAGACTCCGATTTGGTCTCCGTTTTTCCTACGGACTCGTATCAAAATGTAGTTTTCATTAAAATATTTTAAAATACACTTTTCCCTGATATCCTTTATTATACCCACTTCAGTTGCGCGGGGTACCGATCCAACCCTAGGAGTTCCACAACTGCCCCAACACCATATTTGTTAGGGTTGGTGCTCCGAGTGCCAATCCGGATCGTATTTATGTCTGATTCACAAATACGAGCAATTATATTTTCCATAATATTACTAATTTAACGGTAGCACCCTTGTCTTTTATACGCTTATTCGATCTAATTACGATTAGATATTTGATTACGATTAGATCGAAACTGAATCTGGTTCAGTGATACATTTGTATTAGACAAAGACCATAGGATTTACGATATAGTGCGCAGTTACAACGTAGTTTGTAATTGACATTGGGAAGTGCACCATAAGATGTATATCCTTAAATAAAGTTCATGGTCAAGATTTGCTAACACGGGTCGGTTAGTAAAATCCGCCGAGACCAGTACATGTCGTATATCGTGACTTGGTCCGATGGTTTATCCCAGTGAACCATGAGTCTCGGGAGACTCGTATAGATATGTAGGTGTTTATTTGATAAGACACTGAACGACTCACTGAAGGTTTCCTAATAGATGGTACACCAACGTCAATAGGAACCTTCTCGAGTTGAGCGAGCATAGTGGTCCTTCGACTTGAGATACCACTGTGGATATATGAGTTATCCTCCACACTTTGATGGCAGTCACGTCAACGATCTATTCATGATCAGACCTCCGCCTGTTCGTTGGGTGTGGACTGATGCTCATAATATCTAGTGTGTATCAAGATAGGATCCGTCAGTCCTGTGTACAGGGCATAGGCATCCTCACATGTTTATGATCTAGTAAATCCATGGCCGTGGTATAACATCAGAAACTAGTTCCGAGTGTTATTTAGAGATCATAAATTGAAAGTCGACTGTATTATACCGAACGGATTTGACGTTCTCATCTATATCCCAGGTATAATATGGATGGTCTGTGACGGAGGGATTATACGTATGCTATGATCTCGACTTGTATAGTTTAGCGAGATTATCTGTGGTCATCATAATTACGAGTGGGTGGATTATGGACACGAAATTGGATTTCGTGACGGATAAACCTAAACTTAGAGAGTCCCACAATATGAAGTGTACTCGTTGAGCACTTGGGCAACTCGATATGAATAATACGGATTATTCATAATACTTCACCGGATTAAATGAGTTAATTCGGATCGTTTAATCGGTAAATGAATTTACACATGCCGGAAAAATTTTGGTCATTTTAATGTGTATTTGTATTTGATACATAATTAGATTAGATACACATTTAATAACAAATGAGGGCATGACACTTTAAAAGTAAATAAATAATGTCTAATTAATGAATTAGAATATTTATTTTTTACTTTACAAATGTCACATACCAATTTGTTGTCTAATATATATTAAAGTAATATATTTTTTTTTTATTAAGCCAAGTGTTGGCTTTATCACCAAGTTTTTTTTTTTAATATGATTAGAATGAAAACAATTTTGACCAAAATTTTACAAGTCACACGCCACTTTTTGTAAAAAGGAAATTGTTTTCTTTTTAAAAAGGTTGTTGTTGACCATATATTTATATATACCTCTCTCTCACGTTTTTTTTTAAAAAAAAAAAAAAAAACAAAGAGAAGAAAAATTGTTTCTCTCTCTTGTTCATTTATCCACTGCCGAGAGCCATTTTTGAGAAAGGAGTTCTCAACTTGTTTGAAGAAACAAGGATCAAAGTGAAGGAAACCACCAAGAAAAGCTTAGGAAAGATGGAGACTAGTATGTAATCTTTAACTTTCTTGAGTTAGAAACTTATTTCTTGTTTTCTTAATGATCTAGAAATGTTATAGGGTTCTTGGATTTCTGAAATTTGGGGCTTTTTGATGATGGTGGATGAATGGAAGAGCTTGAGCATGTGTGAAGTGTAATTGAATTAGGCCAATTTTGTTCAAATTGTTGTTGGACATTTTAGTTGTCATTATAGAGTTATTGATCCACTCTAAATAGCCTAGAATTGTTCTTGGGTTGTTCATATGTGGTGGGACTCAATTGGTGTTGGATTAATTAGATTAATCTTTGGAAAAATTGGATTAAAATATGATTTTTGGGCCAATTTCGTTTTCTGCTTAGACCTGGAAAAGTTTCTGTTTTGGGGGATGAAATTGTTATCTTTTGAATGTTTTGGATGTGTTTTGGGAGTTGGCATAATTGCCGGAAAGTGTTTCCGACTTGAAATAAGTGAAAACGGCCAAAAACGGCGTTACCGGGTGGATTTTGAGCCAACCGGGTGACGGCTGTGAAAAAAATGATTCCGTCACTGTTCGGGAAGCTTATGAACTTCCCCGACCCTATTGGAGCTGACCTGGGCAGTTTCCATAAGTATCGGGTAGTCGGTTCGGTCAAAAACGCATTTTAGGTAATTTTGCGGAAAAACAGTTTTCGTAAAAGTTTCGCGAGTTTTCAACTATATTTATGTTAATATATGATATTAAATAAATTGGTTTAGGTAATATATGAATAAATTATTCATATTAGATATTGAATAATTTATTCGGTATTTTGAAAAAGTTTTAAAATATGATATCGCCCGGACCCGCACTTCCGCTGCTCCCATCGCCCAAAACCCCAACAAAAATGGTATCAGAGCGGGTCTGATGCTTCATCCATTACATTATTCATGCTTGATATATGATATATAATCCAATTTTAATGTTCGCACATGCTAAAAATCTAGATATGTTTCTTAACTGTTCAGTTCTATGCCAACGAATATGTAACAGAAATTTAATTGTTAAATTGAGTTATATGTTCTAAGGTAGAATTGAATTGTTTAGAAAATGATTTAGATTAAATTCTGCATTGGATGTAGAGTGTGGCTTCCGTAGGAAAATCCCCGCTTTAAATATGGCTGTAAAGTAACGTGTATTGGATACATGTTTCTTGGTCCGCCTTGTCAGTACGGATGCAAATGATTTCCTGATGCTATAGCTGTATCGTGCCAAAGCTGTGCAGTTATGGTTGATGGTAGTTCATTTGCGCCGGTAGAACTTATATGATAAGAGACAAATTCAAGTGAAAATGGAAATCCTGAACGTGCCAAAGCTGTCAGGACTACACCGGTAGCTTGAGTTTGTCATTGACAAGTGAAGCCTTAATACGCCTCCCTGTGAACGTGCCAAAGCTGTCACAGGGAGAAACGGTCAGGACCGAAACCAGGAGTCACTGGAGAGTGATTGATAAAGAGTTGTCTACCTAATGAATATACGTAGGCGAGATCGTGCCAAAGCTGTGAGTCGAAATATATTCATGGGATCCTACTCTCACTATGGAATTCGATTTAATTATTGAATTCCCGTTGTCCGTTGGGGATTACGGTATTACGTAAAGTAGTGAGAGACACTGCTGAGTTTAAAATCCATAACTTAAGCAGTGCGTAATAGTGGAATTTACTGCTTTCGTTTTCCTTACATTCTATATTGTTTATAGATTTATGCTTCTAATCCACTGCATGTCTATTTCTTGAATATATTTTCTGACTTTACTTATGGTTGCGTAGTTCTAGAATAGGTTCTAGAAAGACAGTAGACTTGGATATTGTTAGATTAGTTAAAACCATCGGGAACTGTTGTTCCGATTTCCTCAAAAATTCAAGATGGTTTGTGACTTAGTTTATAAGTCACGATAGGTAATCTAAATAGATATCTGCTTTAGGAAATTTTTCTAGAAAGAATTGTTTCTTGTGTAGTAAGAATTGACTTGAATAGTTCATGTCTCGAGATTCTTGACTGGCATAAGAAAATCCCTTTAGTATTTGTTTATCTTTGATGATGTTTCTTGGTTTTTAGTGACTTTTAGAAGTCACGTGTCCGACACAGTTTGCTAATCAATTATTTTGCAATCGTTGTGAATAATTGACCGCAAATTATAAAGCTTAAGAAATGAGATGCGTATAGTTGTGTATAGAGAATTTTGATTCTCGCAATACGACAACTGTAGGTATTGGATACCGGATCTCCCGTATAGTTAATTAAAATAATGTTTAATAACTGTTTTGATATTTGATATCGGAACTTGTGACTATTGGATAGTTACTTGTTCTGTATAAACAGTTGTTACATATTTTAATATAACTAGTAGTGTCATTGATGAAAGATAAACATTAAGAAAAATATTCGGTAAAGTAAATAACTTAGAACTGTGCGTTATGAGGTTTTATCATAAAAGCATTGGATGTTCGTTCCTTATGGTAAATGATGGTCTGATATGAGATCACACCACATATCCTTTTCCATTTAATGAATATTGTATTCAGGTTGTGATTAAATCTCATTTAACCGATGATTGTCATTGAACCACTAACTTATTAAACTAATACATTGGATGTATGTAGTTTAACGAATTAGAAATTGCCTAGATAGTTTTTCTTACTCCGTAACGTAGTTAATGATTTGTCATGACTTGGTTACGTGTTTCTATTAGAGAACATGTTGAACGTCTTGAATTGTTCAAGAACTGTCAATATGTTGCTAATGAAACTTGGATAGAATATTTTGAATTGTTCAAAGATATTTTATTTGAAGTGTTGAAAACTACAAAATTCATCGTGAGTCTTTGAATTGTTCAAAGATGTTTGATATGATCAAAAATGTGAATTTAAGGCAATTAAGTTCTAAATTTATTTAATGAATATGATTCTTACTCAGTATTAAACTTCCACGATTCCATTTTGATAGAATTGATCAGTGGGAGTTATCGAATCTTATATGATTTGATTCGTAGATATTGAGTGTTATCGAATTAATTTTCAATACTTTTGGGGTTATGCTCCATTAACACTATTTCGTCCCTTTAATTTAGGTTCATTCGCTTCTACAGTTACATATATGATATGTATAGTAGAAGATTAGAATCTTGAAAAGTTTGAGATTTGAATCTCTTTTGTATAATGATTATATAATTGAAAGTACTTGCACCTCGGAGGTACAAGTAAGGTTTATCATTTATTCTATTTAACAGAATATTGTATTCTATTTAATAGAATATTTTTCTACGTTTTCGAGTAATAAAATTGTTTTATTACTTGGTGATTAACATTGGATGTTGACGATTGTAGAAATGACTTGACTTAATGAAGTCAAATATGATAATGATAAACTGTAATGGAACTACATAATTAATAAGATGAAAAAATCCTTAGACATCTTCCGTATAAGTTTAATAGGATGTCAGATTATTTACAAAGTATTTGATACTTAATGATTCTGTTGTTTTCTTATTGAAGAAAATTATCCTATAACTTATAGTGGGAGCGGTATTTGATATCGATTCGGAATTACCATTGAACCATAGATCTAAGATTGTTCATGGCTTACGACAATCAAGTTTAGAACTTGATTAGGCTTTCGTTATGAATAGTTCATAAAATGTGCAAATTGTTTGCGCAGCAAAAGCACAGTGAGCTTGATAAAGGTTTGACCTTTATAGTATGACAATGAGAAATGTTATGCTCAGAAGTCTATTGTAGATTCTGAGGAAACTTGTCTCTAGTCACACTGATTGGACAATTAAGGATCTGTTGGTTAATGTTGATATTAAACTGTATTTTAGCTAAAGAATGCAAAGTGGCGTTCTTGAGTGATTTCTTCGAATGAGAGATCTGTCGTGATTTCTTTGTTTGAAGAAGTTCATTCTGGAATGGCCCTAGAGTTTGTATTCTGCTAAGGTCACAGTTTGATATACTAGCTTATGGAGCATATTGTAGACTCAGATAAGCTTTCCGGAAATCTGTGTTCTCTGTTTTTGATATTAATCAGATTGTCTGTTTTTATCGAAGTATAGAGAATACATATTTGTCAGTAGGGTCAGTGGGAGCGTACAAATTTCTTCCTAGTATTATATATCCTAAGTTTTCTTTTCTCCGTGTAAACAGTGGGAGTAGTCTCTGTTATATTTGATATAAAGTTTTATATAAGATATAAAACTAAGAGACTTGTGAGATACTCTCATTAATCGCATATTAGATATGATCTAATAAAGAACACAGTAAGACTATCTGTATGACAGTTAGTGTAACTGTTTGACAGTTAACATGTCTTTTATGTATATAGTATTCATTTTTTGTAAAGGATGATTCTTTTATCGAAAGAAAGATTGATTGGAATGTCTAGTCAATCTTATGCATTATATGATGATGGCGTAATGAATACTATATTATTTGTGATTAACAATATCATTTTAATCGTAATTGTTACAAATAATTTTGATATGGTATAGATCATATGATGATTCTAGAAACAAGTTCTTTGTGATCTTTGAGATATTAAGAACGAGTTTCTTATTCATGGAGAATTTAGTCTGCAACCATAAGGTCAGATTAGTTTTGATTCTAATTATGATATTAGATGGTCTATGTCATATAAAGTCAGAAAAGATGCAGTGGGAGTGTCACCATTGATTCTATTAATCTAGTGGAATCAGTTGCAACTTATGAAGTATTGACTTATGAAGTTTGCAAAGTGACCTCATAGATTAGAAGTTTTCGTATTAGTGTGGTGCTTGCGGTTGTCTGCAAAGTATTTGGATTTGATTTCTGAATACATAAACAACACAATAGCTATAGCACAATACTGATATAGCGTCAGAGTCATATTGATGTAGAATTTGGATTCTGCGAAATATGAATGAGGCTAGCTAAGGAAAACGGTTGGGTTTGTTGGAAAGACTCGATTTGTTAAAGCATGCTTACTTGTTCTTGCCTACCTCTTGAGTGCTGGTGAGCTCTTGGAGGCCATGAGTATGCGATACATATTGAGATGTGTATAGGATACCATGGATTGGCACTAGAGCAAGTGGGAGAAATTGTTAGGGTTGGTGCTCCGAGTGCCAATCCGGATCGTATTTATGTCTGATTCACAAATACGAGCAATTATATTTTCCATAATATTACTAATTTAACGGTAGCACCCTTGTCTTTTATACGCTTATTCGATCTAATTACGATTAGATATTTGATTACGATTAGATCGAAACTGAATCTGGTTCAGTGATACGTTTGTATTAGACAAAGACCATAGGATTTACGATATAGTGCGCAGTTACAACGTAGTTTGTAATTGACATTGGGAAGTGCACCATAAGATGTATATCCTTAAATAAAGTTCATGGTCAAGATTTGCTAACACGGGTCGGTTAGTAAAATCCGCCGAGACCAGTACATGTCGTATATCGTGACTTGGTCCGATGGTTTATCCCAGTGAACCATGAGTCTCGGGAGACTCGTATAGATATGTAGGTGTTTATTTGATAAGACACTGAACGACTCACTGAAGGTTTCCTAATAGATGGTACACCAACGTCAATAGGAACCTTCTCGAGTTGAGCGAGCATAGTGGTCCTTCGACTTGAGATACCACTGTGGATATATGAGTTATCCTCCACACTTTGATGGCAGTCACGTCAACGATCTATTCATGATCAGACCTCCGCCTGTTCGTTGGGTGTGGACTGATGCTCATAATATCTAGTGTGTATCAAGATAGGATCCGTCAGTCCTGTGTACAGGGCATAGGCATCCTCACATGTTTATGATCTAGTAAATCCATGGCTGTGGTATAACATCGGAAACTAGTTCCGAGTGTTATTTAGAGATCATAAATTGAAAGTCGACTGTATTATACCGAACGGATTTGACGTTCTCATCTATATCCCAGGTATAATACGGATGGTCTGTGACGGAGGGATTATACGTATGCTATGATCTCGACTTGTATAGTTTAGCGAGATTATCTGTGGTCGTCATAATTTACGAGTGGGTGGATTATGGACACGAAATTGGATTTCGTGACGGATAAACCTAAACTTAGAGAGTCCCACAATATGAAGTGTACTCGTTGAGCACTTGGGCAACTCGATATGAATAATACGGATTATTCATAATACTTCACCGGATTAAATGAGTTAATTCGGATCGTTTAATCGGTAAATGAATTTACACATGCCGGAAAAATTTTGGTCATTTTAATGTGTATTTGTATTTGATACATAATTAGATTAGATACACATTTAATAACAAATGAGGGCATGACACTTTAAAAGTAAATAAATAATGTCTAATTAATGAATTAGAATATTTATTTTTTACTTTACAAATGTAACATACCTATTTGTTGTCTAATATATATTAAAGTAATATATATTTTTTTTATTAAGCCAAGTGTTGGCTTATCACCAAGTTTTTTTTTTTAATATGATTAGAATGAAAACAATTTTGACCAAAATTTTACAAGTCACACGCCACTTTTTGTAAAAAGGAAATTGTTTTCTTTTAAAAAAGGTTGTTGTTGACCATATATACCTCTCTCTCACAAAGAGAAGAAAAATTGTTTCTCTCTCTTGTTCATTTATCCACTGCCGAGAGCCATTTTTGAGAAAGGAGTTCTCAACTTGTTTGAAGAAACAAGGATCAAAGTGAAGGAAACCACCAAGAAAAGCTTAGGAAAGATGGAGACTAGTATGTAATCTTTAACTTTCTTGAGTTAGAAACTTATTTCTTGTTTTCTTAATGATCTAGAAATGTTCTAGGGTTCTTGATTTCTGAAATTTGGGGCTTTTTGATGATGGTGGATGAATGGAAGAGCTTGAGCATGTGTGAAGTGTAATTGAATTAGGCCAATTTTGTTCAAATTGTTGTTGGACATTTTAGTTGTCATTATAGAGTTATTGATCCACTCTAAATAGCCTAGAATTGTTCTTGGGTTGTTCATATGTGGTGGGACTCAATTGGTGTTGGATTAATTAGATTAATCTTTGGAAAAATTGGATTAAAATATGATTTTTGGGCCAATTTCGTTTTCTGCTTAGACCTGGAAAAGTTTCTGTTTTGGGGATGAAATTGTTATCTTTTGAATGTTTTGGATGTGTTTTGGGAGTTGGCATAATTGCCGGAAAGTGTTTCCGACTTGAAATAAGTGAAAACGGCCAAAAACGGCGTTACCGGGTGGATTTTGAGCCAACCGGGTGACGGCTGTGAAAACAATGATTCCGTCACTGTTCGGGAAGCTTATGAACTTCCCCGACCCTATTGGAGCTGACCTGGGTAGTTTCCATAAGTGTCGGGTAGTCGGTTCGGTCAAAAATGCATTTTAGGTAATTTTGCGGAAAAACAGTTTTCGTAAAAGTTTCGCGAGTTTTCAACTATATTTATGTTAATATATGATATTAAATAAATTGGTTTAGGTAATTGTGGGAACACAGAACATGGGCGACGCTGTTCTAGGCTCGCGGCCTAGTTGGGAAGTACGAAATAACATGGAGTCGCCACCCGGTGTGAACCGGGACAAAGATTTAAGGCCGCACTCATCCCTCGCAAGGGAAGACCTCAAACCGTTGGGTTCGGAATGGTCCCTTACTTATGTCACTTGTGATGATATAATTTGTGCAATGAATCAACCGAGTCTACTCAACAATCATGCTCAAGGGTGCTTAGATCTAACATGCTTTCGTCCAAATAACTCCACACAATGCAACACAACGAGCATATTGAACCATTAAACCAAAGTAAACAAATAACTAATTAAACATAAACATAAACTAAATGAAACATCATGCATAAAGAATGAAGAAACAACATGCCTAAATAACACAATCATGCTTTGAAAATTAAATAACAAGACTAAATTAACTCATGCTTAAAATAATAAATAAATGGCCTAGAACTATGACATGCTCAAATACAAATTTGGATGAGACGAGATACTTGCATCTTAAGTGGTACGTGGCGTTGTATCCCGAGTGCAGACCGCAATACCGTCCATTCGGAATCGGCTACAGAATTTACGTCCGGGTTTCCATCCGATATACCACAAAAGGGAACACACATCCCGCTCATCCAACAATCACATCATGCCTCAAACGACTCTCATGCAATAATATTTTAAAATAAATAAAATAAAACGAAAGAAGATAAGTAAGAAGGTGTCCTCAGGTCTAACCTCTTTTGTTGTCTCACGAAAGGGCGTTACACGGCCGTCGGAAGGATTGATACTCCGCAACTTTTCTGGTTCACTAATCCAACGATTTTCCTCGCTGTTTCACTGCTCGGGTTGTTGTTTTCACTCTGTTTCTCTACTGTTTTAAGGGTATTTTCTAGTTACTGTTTCAGGTCTATTAGGCTACTGTTTTGGGGACTGTTTTCAGAGATTTGGGGACTGTTTTTGGGGTGTATTTCAGGTGGCAAGCGTGAGGGCTATGTGGCTGTTTGCATGAGGGCCTTTAGTGTGTGCTGTTTATGGAGGGTTCATGTGGAGGGCACAAGGGCAGTTGATCGTGAGTGGGAATTGATGAAGTTGGCGTGATGGCTTGCAGATTGGTAAGAGTAAAGGCAAGTTACGTGGCGAGAGGGGCTGATGAATTGAATTATTGGTAGTGTAGAGGGTTGCTTTGTGCGTTGAAGGCTGATTGAGTATGGCTTAAGTGTGTGCGTGTGGAGGCTAGCTTTGCGTGCGTGGGGCTTGGGGTTGATGCGTGAAGAGGCAATGTGTGGCTTGTGGTTGAAGCGGTAAGGTGTGTTAGTGGGGCAATTAGCGTGAGTGTTTGGTGAGAGAGAGGGCTGTAGCGTGGCAGGTTGGTGGCGTTGTGTGCGTAGCTGAAGGGCAAGGCAGGCCTTGGTGCGTTTTTGTGTTAGGCGTGGGCTGAGTTGTTGAGTTTGTGCCGTCTGGTCTCCTAGGGTTTTCTTCTTTTGTTATTTTTTGTGTCACTGCCGTGAATGAGAGTTGGAAGCCAGCCAGGGTTTGGATGTGTGGGTTAAGGGTTCTTTTTATAGGCTAAGGGAGGGGATTTACCTTGTTGGGGAAGGAATATGATTTGTGTATTAATTGGGGATATCTTTTAATTTAGTATATGATAATGAAATCTTTTAATTAGGGGAATTGATTTGATTTGTTCTTTTTACTTAAGGATATGATTTATTTAATTTAAGAAGGTGATTTAATTTAATTTAGGAATGTGTTTTATTTAAATTAGGAATTTAATTTAATTTAATTTCAAGTTCAACTTAATTGGTGAATGTGATTTAATTTAATTTAAGTTTAATTTTAATTGGTTTTAATTATTTAATTTGTGAGATGTGTTTTAAATATTTTAATTATTTAATTTGTGAGATGTGTTTTAATGGGTTTGGTGTGTTTTAAAACAGAGGTCCAACAAGCGAACCCGAAACGAAACAAGCGAGTTAAATATGAGAAAATGCTAATTTTCAACTTTACCCTTCCAACGTCCGTTTCCCGCGGCTTTCACAACTAAAGAGGTAATGTCTCCATACGAGACTCATCATCAGGCTGATATGCAAAAATGCAATGTCTACAGTAATATATGAATAAATTATTCATATTAGATATTGAATAATTTATTCGGTATTTTGAAAAAGTTTTAAAATATGATATCGTCCGGACCCGCGCTTCCGCTGCGCCCATCGCCCAAAACCCCAACAATACCCACCATGATATTTGAATTTATAAGTACCTTGACAGTAATTGTGTTTCACTATATAGTCACTGCATTCTTATAGCTCCATTGTGAAGTAAACTTTGAAAATATCGAAGTCACGAGTATTTTATTCTCCATCGATACATTGGCTCTCTTAAGTGAGGAAATCCTCAGATATGGCTTTTGGATTCTCACTTACACTTGATATTTTTGTAATTTGTAATAAATAGACTAATAATAAGAAATTTAGATAGTATTTGAGAATTAAAATAATAATAGAAAGTAATTAAGAATTTGAGAAGAAATTGAGAGAATAGAATTGTATATAAGAAGATTGAGATTTGAGAAAATTGTCGTTGAGAAAACAACGAATTAAGGTGGGTATTTATAGAAAAAAATTTAAAAATATTTTTGAATTAAAAAAATATATTTAATGGCCAAAGGCTCAAATGATCGTTGGTTTATTCCAAATGACCGTTGGAAATCAGCCAATGGTCATTTGGGATCATCGACTGTTTTTTATTTTTTATTTTTAATTTTTTTACAGTTCCGATGTCGGTTTCGATTTCGGAACCTCCTATTTCAAATTCATTTTTTATGAAACTGGAACCATCGATTCCTGTAATCGGAAGTTTCAGACAATTCTGATTTCAATTCGGAACCGAACACTGACCGATTCTAGCAAGAGGTACGTAAAAAATTTTTGGTTCGCATGATTTTCCTCTTGTGATGTTTTTGTCCGTCTTGAATCATGTTGTGCGCTTTCACTATCCGAATATCTAAAATCTAAATCCGACCCACGAGCCCAATGAATAGCCCTCCTCGTTGGCGACTTATACTTTCAACCCACAATGTGTTGGAAGAGTTTATTCCGCCGTTATCAAAACTATTTATTTTTATTAATCTTTTACTCATTTACCATCAACAACTTAAAGCCCCTCAAAAAGAATTTATTCTATAAATGAGGTATTTGAAAAAAAAAAAAAAAACCCTTTCAATTTAGTCGTTCACTTTCTTAATGATTTATTTGAATTGATAGAATGAGATAGGTCAAAATAAAATGTGATCCGCTAAAATAAAACAGAATGAAGAGTAACGTACAAATATTTTTTTTGAAATCGTTGGAAACCTCATAGCTAAATTATCAATTCTGGACTTAAGCGGAGCAGTTAAAATCTCAGGTTATCCCAAACTCTTATAAGAAACGCATCTCTGGATTTGAATCCAGAACTTCAAGGTAAGATATTATTCGTTAAATAAAAATTAATGAAACTGAATGTAACTAAATTTGTATATTAAAGATAATTATACAAATTTGTATATTAATTTTTCAATGGATAAATTTATTTTGACATGTAATTCTTTTTTTTTTTGTTACACAACTCATTTTCAATGAATCAATATCTTTTTTATTATACTCTCTTCCTTCCACTTTCATCTATCCAAAATCCAAACAATAAATTTTATTTCTAAAAAAAAGTAATATATTTTATCCCCATAATACCCCTTTTTAATCTCCGTTTTATTTTCAATTGACTTTAACAAAGTAAAAACATTAAGGTTGTGTTTGGTTGGGGGGTTTTTGGAGGGGAGGGGAGGGATTATTTTAAATTTTGTTTGTTTGGTTCAATTTTTTGAAGGGGATGAGAGGGGAGGGGAGCAAAATCCCTCCTAAGTCAATTTTAGCTCCCCTCCAAAAGTGGGGGGTTTTGGAGGGGAGAGAAAGTGATGAATTAAAATTTTAAATGTAATTACTAAATTATCCCTACTTATATTGTTTTACTTTTATTTATAACATGCTATAAGGATAAAATAGTAAATTAGTTTTAAAATCTCTTCACAATCAAACATATATTTAATTAAAAACCCTCATCTCCCCTCCCCTCCTTTGAACCAAACATATATTTAATTAAAATCTCTCCCCTCCCTTCCATTAAAATCTCTTCCCCTCCCCTCCCCTCCCCTTCCTTGAACCAAACAGACACTATAACCCAGAACCGGCGCTCTTTTTCCAAATCGTGAAAAACAAAATCCCCAAAAGAAGCAGCAGTAGCAGCAGCTTCCAATCTCAAGCTTTACCAGAGTTTCAAAATTGAGCGTTTAAATTCCTGAAGATGCCGTCGGACGAAGCTAAGTCAGTGAAGAAAATGGAGGATGCGGACGAGAAGAGCTTGAGTTTCTTGCTGGAATCTCGCAAGAAGAAACCCACAAATGGTAAAGTTAAGAAAGAAGAACCCAAAGATGACGATGGCGATTTTCAGAAACCCCTCAGAAAAGCAGCGTCTGGCTCTAAGGTCAAGAAGGAACACAATGCCATTGATGACGATGATAACAAACCCATCACCAAAAAGAAATCATCTGCTTCTATTAAGGCTGACAATAACAAGGTTTTTCCCCCGTTTCTAATATACAAAGAACTCTCCTTTATTTCATTCATGTTTTGTATCAGTAATCAAAAGCAGCCTAGTTGATTAATGGGTGTGCTTTTGTTTACTTTTGTGATTAATTAATTGGGGAGAAGGAGGTGAAGAAGAAGAAAAGTAAGGGGGAAGAGAAGAAAGCTGAAGCGGAAGCTGAGCAGAAAGGGAGGAAGGAAAGGAAAGTTTATGATTTGCCTGGTCAGAAGCGGGATCCTCCTGAGGAGGTAAAATTCTTGTTGTGTTTTGGGGTTAATTTACTGTTAAGTGTTTGTTATGGTTCTTGCTATGGTGACTTCTTAAATGGGGGCTTTCAGTAATGGTGCGTTTTGAAATTGCAGAGAGACCCGCTAAGGATTTTCTATGAAACACTCTATAAGCAAGTTCCCAACAGTGAAATGGCACAATTCTGGTAAGGTTTTGGCTCTTATCATTTTATTTTGTTTGATAATGTATCACTCTTTTGGGATACTAAATTTATGTTAGATTTCCCATCTGATTAGAAACTAGAAGAGGAAAAAAGGGAAGAAAAATGCTTCAGTTTTCGTTATTTTCTCATGTTTCAAGAAACAAAATGACGTTTAGGGTTGTAATATTATATATGTTAACTGTTTGTGAAGAGGAAAGACGATCATTTTCTCAGGTGCCGCTATAGTCAAACCACAAGTTTGCTTAAGTTTTGTATGAATGGAGGCAATGGAATATAGAAAAAGACATTGTTGCTATCTTAGAAGCAGGCCATCAGTGATAAAAGGGACTAAGCAATTAATAAATGGAACTGTTTCCCCGCCCCCCCACCCCCCCCCAGAAAATGGGGAAAAAATAATTAAATTTTACACTTTTATTGGTAAGAAAATACTCTTACTTTGCAATTCACAAATTGTTCACCTTAGAGAAACAATAAGAGTTTATTCTTGGAGAGCAAAAGCTAAAATCTCACATGTTGTAGATTTTTGCAAATCATTGATGCACAAGATAACCAAATTGGAACCAAGAGTTTTTGACATTCTAAGTCGTTATATTATACTGCCATTTAACATGTATAATTTCTGGCATGGTTACAACTGTATGATTGCTCTCTAATTTGGACGAAGTTGAGTATTGAGAATTTTCATTTCCCGACTCGTTAGGTTTCAGTAACCAACTCCTCATTACCGTGCTGCCCCTCTGGCCACCTTATAGGGTTCTAAGCACTTGCTTTCAAGGATGGGTGGCATATTCAATTGTACTATATCACCTATTTGGCAGTTGCCAACAACTGCTCCTCATAGGAGTACATGGGGTATATCCCAATGCAGTCCACTGTTTGTCTCTGTGTTACCTTAACCATATGTATAAAATATAATAGATGAATTAGTTTCGAGACAGGACATACATCTGATGTTCCACATGTGACAGGGATATAAATTGTGATTTGTGAATGTTTTTTTTTTTTTTTTTTTAATTTCGTGTCATTTGTGAATAGTGAACATTTTCTCTCTTGTCAATCCAACTCCTAAAAAGGAAGTTGAATTTGGTCACTGTATTTGATTCAAATATTAGTGTATGGGTTGAATGCTCTATTTTATATATTTTGCATTCTAATACACATTGTTCTAAAACGTGCTGCCTAGGTGGATAGGCCGCCGCACCTGGCCCCAAATCGTTGGGGCCAGGCGCTCGCCAAGATGGGCAGCATTTTCCGCCCATTCTGGCAAATTTTGGCTGTAAAATTCTTTGGTCAACAGTCGTTGACCGCTGTTGACGGGCAGTCAACCGCCGTTGACTAACTCAGAATTTGAAATTGAAGCTGTTTTCTAGCCGGATTTTACTCTCTAACCTTAATTTTTTAAAACTAACTCTCTAACTCATCAATTTTTAAAAAAAAAAAACCCCGATTTGAAGCATAAATCTTAATTTTAAAAAACTCTAATTTCTTCAATTTTTCTTAGTTTCTCATCAAATTGACCCTATATAAATCTTACCTATTAGTCAAACAATATTTTCCTATAATTAATTTGTCAAAATCATACCAAATCTTAAACCTAATTATGGAAATTCTCTATTTCCGATTAATTTCCTAGGGGCGCTAGGTGATGGGTCGCCACCCGACTAGCACCTAGCGCGTTTTAGAACACTGCTAATACAATAAAATTGCCCATTATGATCCAATCCTGGTTCACGATCCTTGTAATAGGAAGCTTGTCTAATATAATGTTATTCGGTTGATTTAGCTCATTTGAACCACTGATAACTTAGTCTTCCATTGCTTTATACCATGTTACTTGTTTTCTGTGTTATTTTCTTTTTCCGGTGTTGACGTTGTCAAGCTTTGTGTATTAATAGAAGTATGTGACTCAATGTGATTACAGGATGATGGAATCTGGTTTGCTCTCATTTAATGAGGCAAAGAAAGTTTTTGAAAAGAAACAGAAGAGGAACAAGTTCTGTTCCCCAACAAAAACTATTTCTTCCGTAAAGAGAACAACTGAGTCTGTAACTGTTAAGAGAAAACCACCATCTTCCCTGGTTTCTTCAAATAGGAAGATGACGACAGATTCGAAAGTTGCTGTAAAACAGTCTAAGAAGCAGAAGCTTGTCGATGGAAGCTCTGAGGCTGACTCTGATGATGACTTATCAATTAAAAAGGGGGGGAAAAAACAAAAAGCCAAGTAATTGATTAGGTTTTTTTTTTTTACTGTCACTTGTTAAACATTGTATTTTCAGTGACTTGTAGTTACTTGGACACCTCATTGAAGATCGAATCTGTTGATTTATCGAATCTGACTGCCAGTGTTAACTTGTATCACGGTTATAAATCATTTTGAGGTCTCAGGTTCGCTCGCTATTTATATGATGAGGTTGGGTTATATTAATTTAAATCTACATATTAAAATTTATTCATTTATTTAAGTTAATTTAATATTTAAAATCAAAATAACATTTAATGGTGGTAATTCATTTACCATTAAAATACTTTTTTTCTTATTATTTTGGAATTTTTTTCCCAATTTATAAGGAAAAATTTATAATGTAACAGTGATATCACGTTGATGAGCGGAAAATATATCAATATTTACCGTCTCTTTTATTTAATATTTTGTAAGTTTCTCGAGTTTGATGAATGTTTTGATGTGTTTTTGTTTATTTTGCAGATAAAAATAATATTAGGACCTAATGGAATCAATTCGGGGCTAAAACGACAAAAAAACTGACAAAAACAGAAAAAACGGAATTTCACAGCTCGCGTCGCGACGCGCAACCTTCTTTGTGTCGCGACGCGGTCACATCAACACTGAAAGTAGCCTGTTGACACGCGTCATCAACTGTAGCACGCGCGTGACGCGCAACGCTTCACGTGTCGCGACGCCGACACAATAATGCGCCGAAAGTGTTCCCTACCGACACGCGTCTTCAACTGTCCATCGCGTCGTGACGCCAAGGACCTTACGCGTCGCAACGCTCAATGAAAACGCGTGATACGTGACATCCAGTTGTGCGCGTCACGACGCGCAACACCTTCTGCGTCGCGACGCGCAGACCAAATTTTGCCTATAATTAGCAACCCTCATTTCATTTCCAATTCATACTTTCGTTTAGGTTTCTATTAAGGAACTTAAGAATTGTATCTCATTTGTATTTATTTTCTATATTTTAATTATGTATTTTTATTTTTAGTAATATTAGTTTGCGTGTTTTTATTTTCTTTTATGTCTAGTAATTAATTTTCGATGGGGGAATGGTGAAGCTTTTAATATGATAATCTAGGTTAATCTCACTTATATTATAATATATAAATTGTGATCTAATAATCTGGATTAATTAATGGCAAACTGTGTTACCGCTTATATGGTCGGTTTAGATAACACTTGGATTACCGCCTATATGGCTGGTTTAATTGGACTAAAATGGTTACCGCCTATATGGTTGGTTTTACATGTTTTGGCATTATTAATTCCTGAGAAAGTTAACCGGATACTAATGCCAATTTATATATTATAAAAAGTGAGATTTCTAGGTTTGAAATATTAAAGGTGGATCATTTAACCCCAGCATTTTATTTTTAATCTAGGGAAGTGATGAAACACAATATTCATGAGTTTCATAATTGATTTAATTATATTATGTATGATGTTTTGGCTTGTTTATTGAATCTTGATATTAATGCTTCTTGTTGCCTGATCATCAATAAGATTGATGTGATAAACTTAAAATGAACTTGGAAAAGAGATTTTAGGTTTCAGCCTTAGATTCAATAGATCACGATCTCATCTTAGGGATTTCCTTCCAGGATAGGCATATACCTGTCAGGCGTGGGTAGCCATAATTAGAACTTGACCTTAATGAATTTGGGTAACTTAGTTAACATAGGAATATAGTTAATTGAGTTACTTTGCATATTTGCATTCGACCATCGGAAGAGGCTTGTATATATCTTCGTGTTTCAGGTTAACAAACTGATATATTACACATGTATAGGAGAATCAATTCATCATTAGAATAATATCGTGTGGATTCACAACCCTAGATGTTTTATCTTTTATTATTTTCTTTTGTATTTTTATTTATTTATTTATTTTAATTAAATACAACTTCAACCAGCGAACAATCCAGTCTTACCCCAATTAGATACTTGTAAATAAGTAGCGTCAATAATTAATAATAGTAAAGAATTAAGTCCTCATGAGATCGATATTTTTATACTGCTTGTGCGATACGTGCGATTGTGTAACGTGTGTGATTTCACCGATCAAGTTTTTGGCGCCGTTGCTGGAGACTTATTTTTCTTGCGTTATTAATTTTGAAGCTATTAACTTTACTTGTATCTAATTTTCTTTATTTTTATTTTTAAATTTTTATTTGTTTATTTTATTTTAGGTGGTTGAAAATGGATCCTTATTGAGTGATGGAAGAATTAAAAATTTTAAGAGGTGAAGATACACCCCATATCAGGGAGACACAGTCCGATTTTCTGAGGCCTGTTGTCCAGCCCAACAACTATCAGTGGATGTCATAGAGAAATAACACAACATTTGCTCAACCATTTCAAGGCAAAATAATAAGATGTGTGATATGTGATGGTAACCACCCTAGCGATCATTGCACATTGAACTATAATTCGGGGTGGCATAATTATCAGAGACCTTCATACACAGAACCCACATATTTCACTAAATCTTACTATCCATCTTATCTAGGGGTGGCAATTTGGGTCAGGATTCGTTTATTCGTTCGATTCGATTCGCTTTAAAGCGAATACGGGTTTGAAAAAATGGATTCATTTAATAAATGGGTCAATTCGATTCAATTCGTTTATTAAACGAATCGAATACGAATACAAATTTAAGCTCATTGATTCGTTTATTCGTTTAGGATTCGTTTTATTATTTTTATTTACTAGTTCTTGTTAATTTTCAATTAAGATTCGAGAAATTATAGCTAATTATCATAGAAAAAAATAATATTTTTGATATTTGGTGAGATATTTTTAGTAAATATATTAATTACATATGAAATATGTATCTATTTATGAAGAATTAATGTAAATCAAATGTGGTAAATTATTTTATTAAATAATATCATTGACTAAACGAATAAACGAATATTCGTATTCGATTCATTTAATAAACGAATCGAATACGAATCTTAATATTAGGATTCGTTTAATAAACGAATCGAATACGAATCCATCATATTTTGATTCGATTCGTTTAGGATTCGATACAAAATCGATTCGTTGATTCGTTTTGTCACCCCTAATCTTATCCATCATCAACCTACGATCTTCCTCAAGAACCAGAACCATCAGAGAAATAACGGTTGATGGAAATGCTCAAGAAACGGCAAGCTAAATGGGATGCAATGTTTCAGAGTCAAGCGGCAAATTTACGGAGACTGACAGATCAAGTAAGACAATTAATTGATAATCAGAACTACATACCTCACAGAGCATTTTTCTAATGACACTGAAGAAGCCTTCAAGAGTCAAGATGACACCTTAATCGAGACAGAGGCTGAACAGTATCAAGAGTCAAAGATATCAATTCAAGAGCCCGAACATGTAGAATCTCAAATTGATCTAGATCATTCTCTGGTCGCTGAGTGCATCTGTAGAGAGAAACAAGTAGAAGAGCTGCTCGTACGAACCACACCAACAGATGAGGATGAAACTCTGAATCCTCAAATTGATACTCGTGGAGCATGCATTGCACAAATGTCAGATGAAGATCTGAACGAGGAAATGCCAAAATACATCTGTGAAGAAGAGGTGGAACAAGATGAAAGACAAAAACAAGAGCAAGTGTACGAGCCTATTGAGAATCTTGTGACACCAGAGGAAATATCACAAAATTGGGAGTAAACATCAAAGACACCGCCCAGAAGCTTGACAGAATGGCACAACTGTTAGGGTTGGTGCTTGGAGTGTCAATCTGGATCGTATTTATGTCTGATTCATTAATACGAACAATTTCTTTTTCCATAATATTACTTACTTAATGGTTGCACCTCTTGTTTTTATATACGTATTCGATCTTATTACGATTAGATTGAAACTAAATTTGATTTAATGATACGTATATATTAGACAAATACCCCATGATTTACAATGTAGTGCGCAATTACAACGTAGTGTGTAATTGACATTGGGTAGCGTCAATATAAGTTGTATATTCTCAAATAAAGTTCATGGTCAAGATTTACTGACACATGTCGGTTAGTAAAATCCGCTGAGACCAATACATGTTGTATATCGAGACTTGGTCTGATGGTTTATCCCAATGAACCATGAGTCTTGGGAGACTCGTATATACGTGTAGGTGTTTATTTAATAAACACTGAACGACTCACCGAAGATTTCCTAATAGATGGTACACCAATGTCAATAGGAATCTTCTCGAGTCGAGTAGCATAGTGGTCCTTCGACTTGAGATACCACTGTGGATATATGAGACATCCTCCACACTTTGATGGCAGTCACGTCATCGATCTATTTAGATCAAACCTCCGTCTGCTCGTTGGGTGTGGACTGATACTCATGATATCATGTGAGTATCAGATAGAATCCGTCAGTCCTGTGTACAGGGCATATGTATCTTGAACGTGTTTGCGATCTAGTAAATCCATGTCTGTGGTATACTTCGGAAGTGAGTTTCGAGTGTTATTTAAAGATCATAAATTTGAAAATCGATTATATTAAACCTTAGGGATTTGACGTTCTTATCTATATCCCCGGTATAATATTGATAGCATGTGACAGAAGGATTATATGTGTGAAATGACCTCGATTTGCATAGTTTAGTGAGATTATATGTGGTCGTCATAATTTACGAGTGAGTGACTTATAGACATGAAATTTGATTCCGTGACGGATAAACCTAAACTTAGAGAGTCTCACAATATGAATTGTACTCGTTGAGCACTTGGGCAATGCGTTATAAATATTATAGATTATTCATAATACTTCACCGGATTAAATGAGTTAATTCGAATCGTTAAATCGGTTAAACGGAAAATACATGCATTAAGGAATTTTGGTCAATTAATAATTACTGTGCATTTGTATTTGATATAAGATTTGATTTGATACATATTAATTAATTATCAAATGAGACTTTGACACATGCCATTAATATATGTATTTGTTATTTAATGTAAATAAAAATACATATATAATAATAATCGTATTAATTTATTATTTAGGTGTTTAAATGTTAAATATCTAGATAATTAAATTATATCAACATTACATAATCGTATTAATTTATTATTTAAGTATACAAATTGGATTTTGTCAACTTAAAGCTTATTATTATTTAATTAGATTAAATTGACCAAATGACCAAAATGCCCCCTTCAAAGTCGGTCATGGCCTATTATTTTAAGTGAAAATTTTTCTTTCTCACTCACTTTTGAAGCCATGGCCGAACCCTCTCAAGGAAAAAAGCTCCCAAAATTTTCTTGAAGAAACAAGAGAGAAGGTGAAGAAATCAAGAAGAAAGTTTAAGGAAATTAGGAGATTTTGAGGTAATCTTCAATAATCTTAAACTTAGAAAGCTTGTTTCTTGTTCTTGAGCATCTAGAATAGTTCTAGGGTTTCTTCCTTTATTAGATTTTGGGGCTTTTTGATTTGGAGGATGTATTTGGAGGCTAGATGCATGTGTGAAGTTTGATTGAATAATATTAGTTCAATTTTATCATTTGATGACTTGTTACCATTCTAGAGTGTTATGACCACTCTTGTAACTCCTAGAATTATTCTTGAGTTCTTTATTTGTGGTGACTTTGGTTGGTGTAACTATTAATATGATTAATGTTGAGAAAATTGGATTTAAAGCATGAAAAATTGATAATTTTGGTTACCAAATCAGATCTGAAATTTCTGTGATTTTGGTGATGGAAAGTATGTTTTATAAATGTATTGGATGTGTTTTGAGCATTGGAACAATTGTCGGAAATTATTTTAGAGTTAAAATATGCGGAAACGGTGAAAAACGGTATTACCGGGTGAGTTTCGGGCTTATCGGGTGTCCGCTGTCCAAACAGTGAATTGGTCACTTTTCAGGCAGCCCATGAACTGCCCAAATACTATTGGGGCTAACATGGGCAGCCCCATATGTATTGGTTGGTCGGTTCGGATAAAAACTCATTTGATACCATTTTAAGGAAAAACGTTTCCGTAAAAGTTTCGCAGTGTTCTTAATTATTTATGTCGTTACTTGATATCGAATAAATATGTTTAGGTGAAAGATGAATAAATTATTCATATTGGATATTGAATAATTTATTTGGTAAGATTAAAATTTTTTAAAGTTACGATTTCGCCCGAACTGCGCCTTTGAGAAAATCCCAATAAAAACCATTCAAAAGCAAGCACCATATGAGACCTCCTGATTCATTTTCGTTTCTTTCAGGAACCTGTGGAGCTACAAAGTTTAAGAAGGTGGCGCGAACACTCAGTCAAACAAAATTCTTTTGGCCACTTCACTTTTGGAAAAGGCGATGGAAAAGCAACGCATATGGCATCGTCCTTTCAAGGACGTCCAAAATCACGCTGAAGCCTCCTTTAAGAATGGTCTTCAGTCACGTCTGGCTGAAGACGTTAAATTTAGCGCTCGTGGGGAGGCAACCCATGCAATCCTAAAATTTTTTCTATTTTTGAATTTTGTGTACACATATTGTAGCATTTTTAATTTTGTGTGTTATTTTTGTAGGAAAAAGCATAGACGGAGCACTTAAAGCAGAGCAAGCCAATGAAGACAAGAGTTATCACAGAATAGTGTGTGACAAAAATCGCGAAGATAAAAATTCAATTCATTAGAGATAGCATGAGTAAGGAGACAACTCTTGAGACGCATCCTAGTGGATATGTTCGTCGAACGAATCACAATTTGCATACACTACCCAAAAAAAATGTGCGTGTCGCGACACAACTTGCACACGTCGTAACGCAAATGAGACAGAATGTGGCACTCTGCTAAGTCTTCAGAGTCGCGACGCGTACACCCTTCACGTCGCGACGCCATAAACCTAAACACGTAAACCCCCAATTTTTAGGGCTCCGCATCGCGACGTGAAACACCTTGCGTCGCGACGCGCGTTCGAATTCTGGATTTAAAACCAGCCCTCCACGCATAATTTCTCACATTTCCTCTCATTCTCTTCGATATTTCTCTCCCAAATCACATTTCTCACACACTAAAACCTCTCAAAATCATTCCCTCACCTCATCAAACACAAAGCCCACCTCATAAATCATCCTCCTCCGTGTGCCATCATTCCCATTTCGTGCAACCACATCAGGTTATGTACTTCGTTTTTTTTTTCATTTTAGTTTTTGATTTGGTGAGAATTTGTTGGGTAGAAATTGTTGATTTCAGAAGAGATTTGGGGAGAAGTGTTTATTGTTTATTGAAGTGTTTAGAAATTAGGGTGACAATTTTGGAAAATCCTTAGAATTAGGGGAACCTCTGCCCAATTTTTTTAAAATCCTAATGGTACCTAAAAGAGCCCGTAGTAAAGCGGCCGCGGCTCTATCCTACGACAATGAAAAATTTATGTCGGTGGCCGCAGAAAAATGATATGAAAAGAGTATGGGGTAAAAAGTCTCAATTATGGAAAAGGGATTTGAGCTTAACCCGGGGCAATTTACCCAAATTGACACAATAATTGCCCAAAGGCATTGGCACATGCTCTATATGCAACCTTCCCTAGCAACTATTCCCGTGGTGAGGGAATTTTATACAAATGCATATGAACATTTGGAATACCAGGTGATGGTTCGAGGCCAGATGGTGGTATTTGATCTATTCACGATCAACACGTTTTATAGGTTGCTAGATATAGAGGGAGATAAATACATGGAGACCATTGAGTACCATGACCTAGACCATATCACAAGGATACTATGCATCCCGAACGCAATTTGGGATGTTAACAATAGCGGTGAATATGTCAAAATGAGTTCTAGGTATCTCAAACCTGATGTTCAAGTATGGTTCCACTTCTTAACGCGCACTATTTTACCTGGTACCCATATAACCAATGTCACCAAAGAATTGATGATTCTGTTGTACTCTCTGCTTGAAGGACATACTATTGACATAGATGGGCTGATATCCAGTAATATTGTTCGGGCAGCACACTCTGCACAGACTGGACTTTTATATTGCAGTCTTATCACTAACCTTTGTGTAGCAGCAAGAGTGCCCATGGACCCAATGGAAGAAACAATGCAGCCCACAACTACGCTTACAACAAGAATTATCCAACAACTTCAAGCATAGAGGACAACACGGGCTAACTCCTCATCAGCACCTGCAATGCCACAGCATCAGCCTCAACCCGCACAGATATCATCTCAGCAATGATCCATGTCACAACACTTGGATCGGGTGGAATCTCGTGTTGACTTCATGGTACAGAACAATATAGCCAAGGCGCAACTACTCTAACAACTGGTTATCCATCACAACCTCAGCACTGAGCATATTCATGTGTTCCCACATCCTCCGGAGGACACCAGCGATGATGAAAACGAGGCAAAGACATGACTCACCATGGTAGTGTTGTTCCCTTCTCTTTATTTTATTTTGTATCGCATTGGGGACAATGTTATATTTAGGTTTGGGGGTGGGATTGCATGTTTATATTGTTTGCTTTGTTATGTTTTTCCTATATGTTTATATTGTTTTCTTTACATGTTTTTCCTGCATGTTTCTTTCATGCATGTTTTAATTCTCGCATGTGTTTTTATAAAAATAAATAAATAAATAAATAAAAGAGTCTAATGATGAGATTGTTTGTCTTAGTAAAAAGCTCTATGAAATGATAAATGCTAATTTCATTTTTATCCTATACTTTGAGCATAATATCTAGGCCATACTCATATGCACTAGAAAATAGTTATGTAGTAGTTAGATAATAAAGAATTGATAAAGTGACTAGTTGAAATAATCAGCGGATGATGAATGACCGTTTGCCTGAATATATGTTTCTGTCTACATTTATGATGTGCGGTATGATGATATATATATATATATATATATATATATATATATATATATATATATATATAACAGAAACTGACCAAGCTTTTACTTAATAACCGGGTATCTTGCCTTGCTAGCAGTGATTATTCGCGTCAAACGGTACGGCTTGAGTTAGTTAGATAAATAATAAAACTTTTACTCAGTAACTGAACATTTTGCCTCAGTAAGTAGTGATTGTTCACGTAAAACGGTAGAGCTTTAAAAAAATTGAATAAAGTCTCTCATACCACACTTTGTGCATATAGTAGCAAACAAAATAATTTTTAGATAGTCAGGTTGGTTTGACCCATCAACTATTGAGAATTGAGACAAACTCACCTAGTTAAGTAACTTAGAATCCAAACTGTTTACAGGGCTATCACACACACACTTAGAGTTTGATTTAGATATTTTATTCAAAGGAATAGATTTTAGTTCTAGTATGCATTTTGAAAGTTCCTTTAACTTTGTTGCCAAACATTCTCTGAGGACATTGTATATATAGTTACTATATTTGTTTATTTTATTTCTTTCTTCTGTTTTTCATAATTGTGTGATTGCATGTGCATGTAATTGACGTTTGTGGGTATCGTGGTTGTAAACCCTCACGAGACTACTGTTGGGGTTGGTGCTCACAGCGCCAATTCCCGGTTGTATTTCTTTATGAATACTTCTGTAAAACATTATTATTTTGAATAATATATGCAGTTTCTATAATATAATGTATCTTTTAATATGGTAAAGACGTAATGACCTTAAAATGACTAGTCATGGTACAGTTGCAAAAGCGTAGCAACTGACATTGAGTTGTATCATGACGTTGTCATTCTCAGACAGTTCCTGGTCAAGGTTTACACTACTTGGTCAGTATAGTAAACCCGTTGAGACCGGTACATGTAGTATACTGGAATATATGATTCCAATGGTTTCTCAATGAACCATAAGTCTTGGAGACTAGTATAGACGTGTATGTGCTTATAGCGGATAAACACTGAACGACTCACCGAAGATTCTTAATTGATGGTACACCAACGTCAATAAGAATCTTGTCGGGTTGAGTAGCACTTGTGATTCTTAGACTCACTGTGGGCACATGAGACATCTTCTACACTTAGATGGCAGTCACGTCACCGATCTATTAAGATCAGACCTCCGCATGTTCGTTGGGTGTAGATAGATCCTCAGGGTGTCATGTGCGTATCAAGATAGGATCCGTCAATTCTATGTATCAGAGCATAGGTAGTCCATATGATTAGCAATCAGATAAAACCATGGGCCCGTGGTACAGTTTAGAAGCCAGTTCTAAACATTCTTTTTGAGATTGCTAATAGAATAGTCGACTGGATAATCCCCATAGAGATTTGACGTTTACATATATATCTCTGGGATATATCTGGATACCTGTGACGGAGGAATTATACATTTGCCATGACCTCGACCTGTATGATTCAGCGAGTTTATTCGTGATCGTCATAATTTACGGGTGGATAAATTATGGACACGAAATTGGATTTCGTGACGGATATGCCTGAATATAAAGAGTCTCAATAATGAAATATACTCGTAGAGCACTAGGGCAACATTAATAAATAATGTTGATTATTTATAAAGTCTTTTAAAGCTTAAACGCAAAATACATATTTAGGGACCCGATAGTCATTTCCTTAATTTTTGTGTATTTGCATTTAATACTTGATTAATTCAAATACACATTAATTAATTGTCAAATTGAGATATTTGACTAATATCATAAATGTATATATGTATTTAATATTTAATGTAAATATAATACATATATTTAATATATTTGTATTTAATTAATTAATTAATTGTTAAATGATTAAATTAATTAAAATATAAATATCTTAAGGTTTAGATATTTGTTTTAATGACTTAGTTGCCATTGTTGACTAAGTTGAAATTGTCATTAAAGTGTAATGATCATTTTATCAACTTGGCAAAATGAAATTCAAATGAAATGAAATTAATATGTCTTGTTTTTCCTTAGGCTAAATTCGGCCAAGGCATTTATGTAACAAATATATATTTTTTTGTTTCATTTAGGGTTTAAAATAACCTAATACACTTTATCAAAACTCCATTAAAACAAAGCAAAGAAGGTAGAGAGAAAAGAAAAGAAAATCAAAGAAAAGCTTGGAATTTAGTAAGTATTTCCAACCTTCCATTAGAGAGTAATTTGTCCTCTTGTTGTGGGCTTCACTTGATGATGTTCTTAAGTTTTTCTATTCATTATTCTTTGTGTTTTTGATGGATGAAAGTTTGATGAAGGGGTTAAGCATGTATGAAGTTGGAAGATTGTTACTAGTGTAGTAATAAGTATTCTTTTATGGTTTTTAGAACCTTGTTGCTAATCTAGAGTTGTTGACCCACTCTTAAATTACCTAGATTTGATCTATAATTATTTCATTGTGTTGAGACTTGATTTGGATGGAAGAAACATGATTGAAGTAATTGATTTAACCAATTTGGTCTAATTTGTCCAATTTGAAGAAATTGAAAAATTAGGGTTTAAGACCACTTCCAAATTTGGGGCTTTTCATTTATATGGTGTATTTATGTGTGTATATGATGCATGTAAAATATTGGGTTGATTGAATTTTTTCTTGATGTGTTTTGAACCATGACAGTGCAAAATGCACAATTCTCCCCTTGTGAGGCTCTCGGCCTTATGGCTAATTTTTGGGTTTTTGGTTGCAATTTGTGTTTTGACATTTGTGACATGTTAAATTCATATTAGTAATGATTTAGAATCATCCAAAATTGATTTGAACAATTTCGGACTAAATGAACAAAATACAAAGTGTAAGGGCAATTCGGTAAATTCATATAAATTTGATTTATTGAATTTTATTTCATAATTTAATTATTGGGTAATTAAATAAATATGTTTATTTAATTAATCCGAGAAAAAGTTTTGAAATCGAAAATTTGATTTTCCACCGTTTCTGCTGCGTTACCGGATATCCGCAATAAAACCCCTACAACTACAACTCGTCCACTAGGGACACCTAGGGATTTAAAGTCTTGTTGTATACGCTAAATGTAATCGTGATCCCTTCGAAAGTGACTTAGATTAATTTAGCCTTAGTTGTTTATTTCATTTTATTTTTGTTTGTTTTGCTCGAGGACTAGCAAAATGTTAGGTTTGGAGGTGTGATGAGCGAAAAATTTATCAATATTTACCGTCCCTTTTACTTAAAATTTTATAAGTTTCTAGGGTTTGATGAACGTTTTGATGTGTTTCTGTTTATTTTATAGATAAAAATAATATCGGGACCTAATGGAATCAACTCGGGGCTAAAACGATGAAAAACAGACAAAAAATGGCAAAAATAGAATTTCACAGCTCGCGTCGCGATGCACAACCTTCTCGGCGTTGCGACGCGGTCACAACAACACCGAAAGTAGCCCGCCGACACGCATCACGACGCACAAGCCTTCACGCGTCGCTACGCCGACACAATAATACACCGAAAGTGTTTTCTGCCGACACGCGTCTTCAACTGTTCATTGCGTCGCGACGCCAATGACCTTACATGTCGCGACGCTCAACGAAAACGCGTGATACGTGACATCCAGCTGTACGTGTCGCGACACGCAACACCTTATGTGTCGCGACGCGCAGATCAAATTTTGCCTATAAATAGCAACCCTCATTTCATTTCCAATTCATACTTTCCTTTAGGTTTCTATTAAGGAACTTAAAAATTGTATCTTGTTTGTATTTAATTATGTATTTTTATTTTTATTAATATTAGTTTGTGTGTTTTTATTTTCTTTTATGTCTAGTAATTAATTTCCGCTGGGGGAAGAGTGAAGCTTTTAATATGATAATCTAGGTTAATCTCATTTATATTATAATATATGAATTGTGGTCTAATAATCTGGATTAATTAATGGCAAACTTGTTACCGCCTAAATGGTCGGTTTAGATAACACTTGGATTACCGCCTATATGGCTGATTTAATTGAACTAAAATGGTTACCGCCTATATGGCTGGTTTTATATGTTTTGACATTATTAATTCCCGAGAAAGTTAACCGGATACTAATGCCAATTTATATATTATAAAAAATGATATTCCTAGATTTCAAATATTAAAGGTGGATCATCTAACCCTATCATTTTATTTTTAATATAGGGAAGTGATGAATTACAATATTCATGAGTTTCATAATTGATTTAATTATATTATGTGTGATGTTTTGGCTTGTTTATTGAATCTTGACCTTAAAGCTTATTGTTGCCTGATCACCAATAAGATTGATGTAGTAAACTTAAAATGAACTTGGAAAATAGATTTTAGGTTTCAGCCTTAGATTCAATAGCTCACGATCTCATCTTAGGGATTTCCTTCCAGGATAGGCATATACCTATCGAGCATGGGTAATCATAATTGGAACTTGAGCTTAATGAATTCGGGTAACTTAGTTAACATAGGAATATAGTTAATTGGGTTACTTTGGATGTTTGCATTCGACAATTAGAAGAGGCTTGTGCATATCTTTGTGTTTCAGGTTAACAAACTAATATATTACATATGTATAGGAGAATCAATTCATCATTAGAATAATATTGTATTGATTCACAACCCTAGATGTTTTGTCTTTTATTATTTTATTATGTATTTTTATTTATTTATTTATTTTAATTAAATCCAACTTCAACCAGCGAACAATCCCTTCTTACCCCAATCAGATACTTGTAAATAAATAGCATCAATAATTAATAATAGTAAAGAATTAAGTCCTAGTGAGATCGATATTTTTATACTACTTGTGCGATACGTGCGCTTGCGTAACGTGTGTGATTTCATCGATCATACGTCATTTATGTAACTATCTAATACATGTCAGTGACTTATTTAAGAGTCATATATCTAATTTCAGAGTCTCACATCAGAAACTGATTTCAGACTCTGAATTTAGTTTCTACCGTCAGACTCTATCGTCATGGTAATACTTCAAGACATGCCGCCAAGACCTTCGCCACATACCCATTCCCAAGGAAGTCAAATGAGGATCAAAAGAGGAATTAGTCTGAAATATCAGCTCATTCATTATGGAAATCTCAAAAATAAGGAAGCGAATAGCCAAATAAATTATTTTCCATTTATTGTAACTGATTAATCGCACAGAATAGAGAGATTCTAGGAATTAAGTTGATTAATTAGGAATGTGAACGTTACCAATTTTAATTTCCTTGTAATGAGAAAGTTATAAATAATATGGGGATCTCCACAAAGAGAGGAAAGATTTCTTCGGATTGATTAAGAAATGTGCGTAATGGATTGTCGGAACATTAATAGATAAAATTAAGTAAATTAATGATAGGCTAAAAGCCTAAAACGGTAAAGTCTAATTTGGTAAATGATGATGTGATGACGGGCAATGCTTTTTCTCCTCTTCTGTAAATTCCCCTCCCTTTGTTCCCCTATGTAATTACAAAAGTATCACTCTTTCTTAAAATTTGTCATTTACATGTATTTTGTTAAAGAATTATTTTGTTATTTTATTAATTATATTAATTAATTTTATAAATTAATTTTTTTTGCTAAATTTATATTTTCTTACTCTTTATATATCTATTATTTTTAATTTATTTAATAAATATTACAGATTTCATATTTATTGTTATTTATTTTGGGTTCATTTATTCATTTAATTTTTGTGATTCTTTTTTTAATTTATTCTACACTACTTAATAAAAATATTCTCATATATATTAGAAAAATATATTTTAAAAGAAGAGTGCAAGTAATCATATAAAAAGTTACACTTAAAAATATAAATTTCTATACTTTCAAAAAAAAAATATGCATAAAAAATAAATGACATTTATTAAACAAATAAACTATCAAAAAATAAAAATATATTATATATAAGTAGTGTTAAATAAATTAATAAAGAAGCAAAAAAATTAAATGAATAAATGAACACAAAATAAATAACAATAAATAAGAAATTTGTAATATTTATTAAACAAATAAAAAAGAATAGATATATAAAGAGTAAAAAAATATAAATTTAACAAAAATAAAAAAAAATTATAAAATAAAATAAATTAATTAATAAAATAAAATAAATATATATGTTATTTGTAAATTAATATATATCTATATAATAAAGGAGAATGGTGTTGGAGTAAAGAGAGTGTATCCAACGGCTCTCTTTATGTGGCTTAATTAACAGCACATATCATTTCATTGGTAATTAGAGGAAAGAGAGTGGATTGATTGATGGAAATGGTCAAAAATTTTCAAATTTTCAAATTAAAAAATAGAAAGTTAAAATAAAATCATTTAATTAAAAAATAAAATCATTTAATTCTATAATATCGTATCGTAGGCACGGGCAAATACTATAACACCGTGCCGTAGGCACGTGCATCATTTAATTAAAAAATAAAATCATTTAATTCTATAACACCGTGCCGTAGGCATGAGCAAATACTGTAACACCGTGCCGTAGGCACAGGCAAAAACTAGTATATATATATATATTGATTTGGGAAAAGAGGTAATTATTTTTAGGATTATAGAGATTTTTTTCATTTTAGGATGGGGACGGAGAAGAGTAACAGGGGAGGGGAGGGGAAGAAGTAAATTTCTGTGATGACACAAATGTCATGTACATACAGTATAGCCACCTAAAAGGTAATTTACATGCACCCACCCCATCTACGCAATTTCCTTTTTTGGACCTCGAGAAATGAGGGTACACCGGAGTCTGGATTGCACTTTTGGACGTGTTATAAAAACTATTGATTCAAAAACCAACCCATCCCATTCATAAGGAGAAGCCTCGCAGACAGTATGCAAGTAAAATCACTATTCCTTTTTTTTTTTTTTTAATAACGAAAAGATGCATTCATATAAATAAGAATATAAGATATATATATCATCGCAAGCGACAAAAATATAAAATCGAAAATTCAATTCAAATAACTATTTAAAAAATATCTAAGACTCAAGTCTTGGTAAGACAAAATCTAACAACTTAAAATAATATTACGCTCTCCCTGTAATCAAAAGGGAAAAAATTAACTTTTAAAACTTAGAATGACACCGTCATAATATCAATATTCACCGAGTCGGGAAGTAGCATCCATAAGCTTAGAAATGGAAATTAAAGACAATTCCATGCAAGTATGATCAAACTGGTAATTCTTTATTAAATAAAATGCTTGAAAAGAACAAGCAGAAATCATCTTAAAAAACAGAAGTTCAAAAAACAACAAATGCAGAGACAGCCATAACATTGTAGATAAAAGCAACGTTTGAGGGTTGGTCTCAGCAAGCCTCTTTCTTTGTGGTTGACCTGATCACCTACACTCTTGACTCTTCTCAGTCCTCATAGTTCTCATCAGCGCCATCCTCATACTCTTCCTCGTCATCAGCTGTTGCATCCTGATACTGTTGATACTCAGCCACCAAGTCATTCATGTTGCTCTCTGCCTCTGTGAATTCCATCTCATCCATACCCTCCCCAGTATACCAATGCAAAAAGGCCTTGCGTCGGAACATGGCAGTAAACTGCTCACTCACTCTCCTGAACATCTCTTGGATGGATGTAGAGTTGCCGATAAAAGTAGATGCCATCTTCAAACCTCTTGGAGGAATATCACACACGCTGGACTTCACATTGTTGGGGATCCACTCCACAAAATATGACGAATTCTTGTTCTGCACATTAATCATCTGCTCATCCACCTCTTTGGTGCTCATCTTTCCTCTGAACATAGCAGAGGCCGTGAGGTAGCGGCCATGGCGGGGATCAGCTGCACACATCATATTCTTGGAATCCCACATTTGCTGAGTCAACTCTGGCACAGTGAGGGAGATGTATTGCTGGGATCCACGTGAGGTGAGTGGTGCAAATCCCACCATGAAGAAATGAAGACGAGGGAATGGTATCAGATTAACTGCCAGCTTCCTGAGGTCAGAGTTGAGTTGACCAGGGAATCTCAGGCAGCAAGTGACACCACTCATAGTTGCAGAAATCAAGTGATTCAAGTCTCCGACTGCAAATTATAGGCACAAGAAAGAGGATTAATAGCCTCCTATGCTTTCATGTTTTCACAAATAATCTCAAAAGAAAATGTTATACTTACAGCTTGGAGTACTAAGCTTCAGAGTCCGGAAGCAAATATCATAAAGTGCTTCATTGTCAAGAACCATGCATTCATCAGCATTCTCAACCAACTGGTGCACAGAAAGGGTTGCATTGTATGGCTCCACAACGGTGTCAGAGACCTTTGGAGAAGGGAAGACGGAGAAAGTCATCATCATCCTGTCTGGATATTCCTCTCTAATCTTTGATATCAAGAGAGTTCCCATGCCAGAACCTGTACCTCCTCCAAGTGAGTGGCACACCTGAAAACCTGGACCAAAAAATCGCAGCAAATTAGTAACCAGACAATAATAAAATAAATGGGATTAATGCTACTATTCACTACTTGCCAGTAAGGAGGTTATCAATCCAATCAAATAACAAAAGGAAGTAGCATATGGATCCAATTTATCTTCATAGTTCATATACACAGTGTTTGCTTCATTAAAGAGTCAAACAAGGGCCAGCTACACTAAATCCAGATTCATACAAACAGCAGCAGGGTACTAGATTTTTCATTGAGATTACAGTACTCTGGTGATAATTTTAGCAATAAGATAATTGGAATTATCAAATATCATTTTTGAGAATCCCATCAAATCCACAAATCCAAAAAGATTATTTATTACATCAATTAGACAAGTACATTGCCACAATTATCACATGATTATTGAGTACATGTTATGAGCTCATTGTTGGTACCAATCCATGTAATTCTTAAAACTTAGTCAACTTTATAACTAATAAAACCCAAAACAAAGATCTGATCCTCGCATTTTAAACTGTAATTTTTTCCATTATTCAACAATAATAATCTTCAAACTCTTCACATGCTTCAGAGAAATACACATTACTATTTACTTTCATGATAGTTGAGGTGGCCATGGAGAGACTCGACACAGGCAGCCCCAAAATTTTATCCAAAATTTGAGTCTCAAATCTTAAAAAAATAATTTTTTAGTGTATATTATGATATATATTTTATCCAATGGCTCATTTAAGAATTCGCCTAAGGCCTCTCAAAATTTGGGGAACTCAGGGGCAGCCCTGATGATAGTTTGACAATTGCAATCATGATATGAAGAAATTTATATCCCTAGATTTGTAAAAAGGTTGAATAGAAATATGTCCTCACTCTTCAGTGCAGCAAGATCAAATGATAATCAATCGACCACACAGCTGATATTTCACATAATTTTTCCTTTGAAAATTAAGAATATCAGAATTCTGATCAGCAGATAATAATATAATATCAGAATTTAAAAATGAATAATTCGAAACCCTAAAAATACCTTGCAAGCAATCACAATTCTCAGCCTCCTTACGAACGACGTCGAGAACGGCGTCGATCAACTCAGCGCCTTCAGTGTAATGACCTTTGGCCCAGTTATTGCCGGCCCCGGACTGACCAAAGACGAAGTTATCGGGTCGGAAGATCTGGCCGAACGGTCCGGATCTGATACTATCCATAGTACCGGGTTCAAGATCCATTAGAACAGCCCTAGGCACGTATCTTCCACCAGAAGCTTCATTATAGTACACATTGATCCGCTCCAATTGAAGATCCGAGTCACCGTCTCCTCTGTATCTACCGGTGGGGTCCACGCCATGCTCGTCGCAAATGACCTCCCAGAATTTGGAACCGATTTGGTTGCCGCATTGGCCTCCTTGAATGTGCAAGATCTCTCTCATTTTCTCAAAAGTAAAAGGAGGCGAAGAGAAAATGAATCGCAGATTGAGATTTATGGAGAAACAGAACGGGATGAAGTTAAAGGAGGAAAGTATGCTGTCATGATCATGAGAGAGCACCGACAACCAACCATACAGTTATGGGGTGCGCACGTTAACATTGCGCAATTTATCTATTTTTGAATATATATATTTACCTTATTTACTATAATTTGCCACGTGCAAGGATTCACAGCTGTCATTAGCCAGCTAACATGTATTGTATAAGGCGCTTTCCTCTCTGTGTGTATATATATAAAATTATGTCTCCATCCCTCATCGTTCAAGCGGTATAAAAATTATCAATCTCATGAGGACTTATCACTTACGTTACTAATAATTAAGACTAATTATCTACGAGTATCTAATTAAAATTGAATTAAGGGTAATGCAAATAAATATAACTATGGAAATTTGTAGAGATAATCAATGAGAGAAGACATCATGGGTTGTGAATCCAGCCAGTATTTATTCTAAAGATGAATTGATTGTCCT
Organism: Zanthoxylum bungeanum; assembly: GCA_019454045.1. Taxonomy (NCBI): domain Eukaryota; kingdom Viridiplantae; phylum Streptophyta; class Magnoliopsida; order Sapindales; family Rutaceae; genus Zanthoxylum; species Zanthoxylum bungeanum. The sequence goes on along the minus strand of SKCR01038763.1, from coordinate 10,929 downwards.
ATATTTTTGTAATATACTGGTTTATTAACCTGAAACACTAAGATATCCACGTCTCTTTCGATGGTCGAGTGCAAATATCCAAAGTAATTTAATTAACTATATTTCTACGTTAACTAAATCACCCCGAATTTATTAAGAAAAATTTCCAATTATGGATACACCCGCCCTACAGATATATTTCTATCTTGGAAGGAAATCCCTAAGATGAGATCGTGTGCTATTGAATCTAAGGCTAAACATAAAATTCATTTGTCAAGTTCATCTAAGTTTACCACATGAATCTTATTGGTGATCAGACAACATGAAATATAAATATAAGATTCAATAAATAAACCAAAACATCAAATAAAATATAAGAAAATTAATTTATCAGTTCATAAATACGAGTTTCAGCATAACCCCGGATTAGAGATTTAGTTCCTACACATGGTTAGAAACTCTAAATAAATATTCAAAGATAAATAGAACATTAAGAAAGTAAAGGAAAGAAGAAACTATGTCGAGATCGCCAGTCTTTCGCTTCTTCCTGTTGAGTTTCTATGCTCTACTCCTTTGATGTGTTTTGTTTTCTCCTTCAAAAATCTCTTTTAGAGGCTATAAAATTAGGTTCTGAAACTCTCTCCAGGTTTTGAGAAGAGTTTTTTCTTATATAGGCGGTTGGGGAGTGTTTTCTTGTTAAAAGTCGAGTCTGGATGAGTCTAGATACGCATCCGTGTCGTGACACGAGTGGAATCACGTCGCGACGCTCATCTTGTAATTCATCGGCGCGTCACGAATGGATTCATTTTCTTCATTTGTGCGTCTCGACGTGCAATCAAGTGTCGGAACATGAGTTTTGACTCCGAATTTATCCTAAATTGCTCCGTATTTTACTGCTTTCATCCCTCGTTGATTCCATTGAGTCTTGATATATTTTTACCTATAAAACGAACCCAAAACACATCAAAATGCTCATAAAACTCGAGATAACTCACAAAACATCAAGCTAGAAGGGCGGGCAAATATATATATGTTGGTCGCTCATCACAGCCCCAAACTTAACATTTTACTAGTCCTCGAGCAAAACAAATAAAATAAACAAACTAAAACTAAATTAACCTAAGCCACTTTCGTAGGGATCACGATTACATTTAACGTATGCAACAAGCCTTTAAACCCCTAGGCGACCCTAGTGGACAAGTTATAGTCTCGTGAGAGCTTACAGTGATGACACCCACAAACGTCATTTACATACACATGCAATCACACATAAATGCAAAATTAAATAACTAAACTAAATAAAATCGTCCTGCGAGTTACATATAATATTGTCATCAGAGAATGCTTTAGTAACGAAAACCAAGAACCTTTAAAATATCCAACACAACTTAAATCAAAATTCTTGAATAAATTATCTAAGTCAAACTCACAGTGTGTGTGTGTGAAGGTCTAGTCACAACTTGATCCCTAAGTAAGTCAACTCGGTGATTTCATCTTAAAAAGTGGGATCTAATGGGTCAAACCAACCTAGATATCTCAAAATATGATTTTTATTTGCCCTTTTTTCTGCTCCGTATGGTACAATATTTTTTTCTTCTTTTTTTACACACCTACCCTTTAAGGTAGCATTTCTCTTCATGGTGGTCATAACACTCGCCCGTGGGTAGGTTCACGCTTATCTGTTATATGTGGTTTAACCTTTTTTTTTTCTTATTTTTTTTTTTCATCAATTCTTTTTGTTTTCTTTCTTTTTTTTTAACCATACCATACATCATAACGCTAGCAAACAAAGATAAGATAATCAATGAGAGAGAACAATCAGAGTTGTGAATCCACCCAGTATTATTTTAAAGATGAATTGGTTGTCTTATATTTGTGTAATATATTGGTTTATTAACCTGAAATACTAAGATATCCACAAGTCTCTTTCGATGGTCGAGTCAAATATCCAAAGTAATTTAATTAACTATATTTCTATGTTAACTAAATCACCCCGAATTCATTAAAGACAAGTTCCAATTATGGCTACACCCGCCCTACAGGTATATTTCTATCATAGAGGAAATTCTCTAAGATGAGATCGTGTGCTATTGAATTTAAGGCTAAACCTAAAATTCATTTGTCAAGTTCATCTAAGTTTACCACATCAATCATATTGGTAATATGATTGATTAGGCAACATAAATCATTAAGTATAAGATTCAATAAATAAACCAAAACATCACACAAAATATAAGAAAATCAATTTATAAGTTCATAAATACGGGTTTCATCACAGTCCTAGATTAAAGGTTTAGGTCATAAAAATGCTTAGAAACTCTAAATAAATATTCAAAGATAAATAGAACATTAAGAAAGTAAATGAAAGAAGAAACTTTCTCGAGATCGTCAATCCTTCGCTTTTTCCTGTTGAGTTTCTGTGCTATACTCATTTGATGTATTTTGTCTTCTCCTTCAAAAATCTCGTTTGGAGGCTGTAAAGTTAGGTTCTGAAACTCTCTCCAGGTTTTGGGGATGAGTTTTGCTTATATAGGAGGTCTAGAGAGTATTTTCTTGTTACAAGTCGAGTCTGGACGAGTCTAGATACGTATCCGTGTCACGACGCTCATCTTACAATTCATCGGCGCGTCGCGACACAACATTGTGGGTGTCACGACGCGCCACCTTAACAACTCACTGGATTCGTTTTCTTCATTTGCGCGTATCGACGCGCAATCAAGCGTCGGGACACGAGTTTTGACTCTGAATTTATCCTAAATTGCTCCGTATTTTACCGCTTTCATCGCTTGTTGATTCCATTGAGTCTCGATATATTTTTACCTATAAAATGAACCCAAAACACATCAAAATACTCATAAAACTCGAGATAACTCGCAAAGCATCAAGCTAGAAGGGCGACAAATATATACATATTGGTCGCTCATCACACCCTAAACTTAGCATTCTGCTCATCCTCGAGCAAAACAAATAAAAATAAAATAAAATAAAAAAACTAAAACTAAATTAACCTAAGCCACTTTCGCAGGGATCACGATTGTATTTAGCGTATGTAACAAGCCTTTAAACCCCTAGGCGGCCCTAGTGGACAAGTTAAAGTCTCGTGAGGGCTTACAGCGACAACACCCACAAACGTCATTTACACACATGCAATCACATACAAATGTAAAAATTAAATAACTAAACTAAATAAAATCGTACTGCGAGTTACACATAATATTGTCATCAGAGAATGCTTTAGTAACGAAAATCAAGAACCTTCAAAATACCCAACAAAACTTAAATCCAAATTCTTGAATGAATTATCTAAGTCAGACTCACAATGTGTGTGTGTGTGAAGGTCTAGACACAGCTCGATCCCTAAGTAAGTAAACGCGGTGATTTCATCTTAAAAATTGGGATCTGATGGGTCAAACCAACCTAGATATCTCAAAATATGCTTTTTATTTGCCTTTTTTCTGCTCAGTATGGTACAATATTTTTTCTTTTTTTTTTTCATACACCTACCCTTTAAGGTAGCATTTCTCTTCATAGTGGTCATAACATCGCTCATGGGTAGTTTCACGCTAATTTGTTATAGTTGGTTTAACTTTTTTCTTTCTTTCTTCCTTTTTGTTTTTCATCAATTATTTTCTTTTTTCTTTTCATTTTTTTCAACCATACCATACATCATAACGCTAGCAAACAAAGATAAGATAATCAATGGAGAAAACAACCAGGGTTGTAAATCCACCCAGTATTATTCTAAAGATGAATTAGATGTCCTATATTTGTGTAATATATTAGTTTATTAACATGAAACACTAAGATATCCACAAGTCTTTTTCGATGGTCGAGTGCAAATATCCAAAGTAATTTAATTAACTATATTTCTATATTAACTAAATCACCCCGAATTCATTAAAGACAAGTTTCAATTATGGTTACACCCGCCATATAAGTATATTTCTATCCTATAGGGAAATCCCTAAGATGAGATCGTGTGCTATTGAATCTAAGACTAAACCTAAAATTCATTTATCAATTTCATCTAAGTTTACCATATCAATCCTATTGGTGATCAGGCAACATGAATCATTAAGTATAAGATTCAATAAATAAACCAAAACATCACACAAAATATAAGAAAATCAATTTATAAGTTCATAAATATGGGTTTCATCACAACCCTAGATTAAAGGTTTAGGTCATACACATGTTTAGAAACTCTAAATAAAAATTCAAAGATAAACAGAACATTAAGAAAGTAAATGAAAGAAGAAATTTTGTCTAGATCGCCAATCCTTCGTTTTTCCCTGTTGAGTTTATGTGCTATACTCTTTTGATGTATTTTGTCTTCTCCTTCAAAAATCTCTTTTGGAGGCTGTAAAGTTAGGTTCTGAAACTCTCTCCAGGTTTTGGGATGAGATTTTACTTATATAGTCGATCTGGTGAGTATTATTTTTTGTTAAAAGTCGAGTCTGGATACGCAACCACGTCGCGACGCGAGTTTCATCATGTCGCGATGCTCATCTTGCAATTCATCGACACGTCATGACACAACATTGTGGACGTCGCGACGCACCACCTTAACAGCTCATTGGATTCGTTTTCTTCATTTGCGCGTCTCGACGTGCAATCAAGCGTCGAGACGTGAGTTTTGACAATGAATTTACCCTAAATTGCTTCGTATTTAACCATTTTCATCCCTCGTTGATTCCATTTAGTCTCGATATTATTTTTACCTACAAAAAAAACCCAAAATACATCAAAATGCTCATAAAACTCAAGATAACTCACAAAACTTCAAGTTAGAGAGGCGTCAGATATATACATATTGGTCACTTATCAATCACCAAATCAAAATTTAGATGTCAAGGTTACGAATATAGTATACCTTTATTTATTTACCACCAAATCAAATGGTAAAAACTTGATTTCTCCATACAAAGAGCTCCAATGATCTTCAATTTCAATTTTCAAGGCATCTCATATACATGCCTTTTAATGGTGATCTACACAAGTATTAAATCTATTTTGTGTAATATTTTTATCTTAATGGATGCTATTCCAAAGATCATAGTCATTGGGAATTAGATTTATTGACTCCATTTTCTAACACACAAATATAAAAATAAAATCCTAAAATTTATCTCTCATACACAAGTACAAAACCTTAAAGCTCTTAACCAAAATAAGAACTAGAGAGAATTTGGGAAGAAATTCATATGTTTACTAAGTTTATTAACATAGAAAACTCTTTCAAAGCCCGGTTAAAGTATTTCATAAATACTGATAAGTTGATCAGGTCTTTGTCCAAAAAGTGAAAGCCGATAAATACGACAATTACAACAGAAAATAATCTTAATACATTGTCCCTAGATGAACTTATTGGACCAATAATCTCATATGAGGATTAGTTGACAATGATAGAAGTGAGGTGGAAAAATGAAAGAAATAATGTTTTAAAGTTTCTATTGTAGATGGAGGATGAAATAATGGGCCAAATGTTAAGAAAAAAATTTGAAAATATTTCATGTCAAGAAATCCTTCAATGAGGAATTCCATGAGCACAAAAACAGGTCACTTGCTACATTTGTGATAAATCGGGTCGCACGTCCAACAAAATGCTTTCAAAAAGATAAGAAACACAAAAAGAAAACATTGAAGGCCACATGGAATGATTGTGATGAAAGCTCATCCGAAGAGAAGAGATGCAAACACAAGACTGTTGGACAATTATGACCCATAGCATCACTATTTGTACAGAACATGGTGTTGTTGTACAAATTAACTATGTGACAAAGGAAATTGCTCTTTTATCATTTGTAATTGGATTACCGGGATATATAAATGATAAAAGTCCATATGATTAGTTACGGATTAATAAGATATGAGATAGTATTAATCCAATAAGGTTTAATCATTAAAATATCCCTAGTCGTAGTATTATCGAGATTGGACATCGATAATGCGGAATAGACTAGTATTGCACTTGTGCGTGTTATGTGAGCATAACATCATAGTTCTCATATATTTAAGTATTGGATACTTATGTAAGTGTGATAGGAGGTTGTGTTTATCGATGGTACGGAAACAGCTTCGCTCTTGATAGACCCCTCAGAATTCCATTGGTAGTATGACTATGTGTCTATGGAAGTCCGAATCAGGGTAGATGTATTTGGTCTTAACCTGAGACTTACATCACTAATACTTGCGATAATCAATGTACTTTGGTTTTGGTCGTCCAGGGCTTTAAAAGATTATGCGTACGCCTCTTCTGGGTATATTGAGAATCGTAATGTATTAGGTGTGATGTCAAGATGGAAGTATCACTCCAGTCATATAGAGATGATGATCACGCAGGATACGGAACTAGTACTCTTTAGTACTGCAGTCATCGGGATAATATGACTAGGTCATGATTATCCGATTATAGAGACTAGTTACCAGAGATCCGATACATGCTTCGTACGGGGCAGACACAATTCCAGCCTCAGGCCTTGCATGTGACATCTGATACTGGATCGTAATACGCAATACTACGTATACTACGCCTGATACAGATTATATATTCCTTTAAGAATATTTCTGGAGAATTTGGTAGGCACGATGCTTTGCTAGAAGCCAACCATGTCTCGTAAATCGGTAAAAATATAGTACTAGGTACGTACGTGTTCGGATAGTCCGACGACTGGATTTACTGCCAACATATCCAGGGATCTCATGGGTCGCTTCTCGAAGATTCACCAATGACGTATGACTCAGACATAATTAATTTGGGATTAATTATAAGAGAGAGAAAATTAATCTATGATTAATTATGGAGATATTTTATCTGGGATAAAATACTATTTGAAGAGAGAAAACGATTAATTTGGAATTAATCGATAAAATAATATATTCGATATATTAAACGAAATTAGATTTTGACGCGGAATTAAAATTAGATTTTAATTCGGGCGAACGAGTTAATTTAGAATTAATTCGCTAGCGACATGAATAATAATTTTGTTAGGCATAATTATTTAATTAAATTTGATTTAATTACGTCGCAATGAAAAATTTGTTAATTCAGAATTAGCGAACCCGAGCCCGTGAGTGTTTGCAGGCCCACTCGGATTTTGAATTAAGTGGGGGCCCACAAGTCACATCACCTAGTCACTTTGCCTAACTTTTTGGTGATGGAATTTGGTGATGAGATGATGGTGGCTTGTAAGACACACAAGTGTGATAAGTTGAATGACATAATACCAAATGTTTGGAATACCTTTAATTTGATTTTTGAAATCAAAATAAGTCAACACAACTTCATCACTTATATCTCTCCCTCACGGCAATAGCTATTTTTTCTCTCAAAATTCTTGGCTTGGCCGAGACACATACAATGATAAGAAGGTTTTTGTTGTAAAAATTTTCCAAGAGCTAGCACTCAATGATTCATACAAAGGTGATAGAGAAACAATCCCATGAGTTTGGAATCTCATCACTCAAAGCTTGGAGCTTGGAGATCAACATTCAAAGATGAGCTTGGAGCACAACAAATGAGCTTGGCCGAATTCCATGGAGGAAAATTTTGTTGTTCAACGCATCCACTTAGCCGATCAAAGTGAGTATTTTCCGCTACTTTACTTTGTTGTATTCGCACATTTCATTACTTAATTGATCTTGGTTTGAACTAGAAAACCCAACAATGGTATCAGAGCGGTTATTAAGCATGAAATTGAATTTAGGGTTCTTAACTTTAATTTGGGGCTTTTGTGATTTATGCATGATTTCTTCAAATTGAGGTTTTGGTTGAGTTTGGATGATGTTAAATTAGATTTGTGCATCTTAGGAATTGAGAAATTGAATTGGATAAAATTTTCCCAAATTCCTTATGCTTGGCTGAATGGTGTAGGAGCCCTAGCTCTTGGTGATTTTTGAATTTTAGACAATTGTATATGTTTAAAATGCATGGGATATATTAGTTTGTGATTTAATTGGATTGAAATCAAAATTGATATAAAATTCCCTAATTGCCGAGAGCCTTAAGAGTATGTTAGGATTGATTTTGCTTCAATTTGTGTTGGACATAAGTTGGTTAAATAAAGTATGATTAATTATGTAAATTGGTATTTTGGAAATGTTGATTTAAATAATTAATTATGGCTATACACTTTAATTGATTAAATTATGATATTTGGAATATTGGAATTTAATTAGTTGGGCTTAAATTGGAATTGGGCTAAAAAATATTGTATTTGGGCTTAATGGGCTTGGTTGAGCCAAGTTTGGTTTAGAAAATTGGTTGGATCCAATTGGGCATAAAACCATATCCATAAAGTCCAAATATAATATGATGGGCCTTTAAAATTTAATTGGGCCTAATGGGCCTAAATTGATTTTTGACATAGGGTGATTCCTTATTAGGCTTTGGTTGCCAAAGCCCATGCCTTATAAATTAATTGAAAGCCCATTGGACTTTAATTAAATCGACATTGGATGTTAATTGGGCTTTGAGACCCGTTAAGATTAGATTTAGAATCTAAGTCGCAAAAGCTCATTAATAAAGTGTAATTATTTACTTTTGAATTAAATAAAGAATTAGTATTGAATACAAATTAAATTGGATTTAATATTGTAGTTTAATATAATTCAAGAATTCGTACTTTGAGTATTTATTCTTAAAACAAGTTGGACTCGCGCAAATCAAATCGTTGTTTGAACATTGGATGGTCATTAATTAAAGATTAATTAATTGGATTGATTGATAACATGCTTTGTGTGAATACATGGATGTGATGTATGAATAATGCATATCGGATGGATATTAGATGGGTGAGTGCAATTTTGGAAATTGTTGTAATAAATTTAGAATTTATTAAATTGGACCTGCGTATCCAGCCTATTACCTCTTGATTCTTTGTATTTCTCTTCTCACCTATTCCCCTCAATGTAAATAAGGTTTCTTTAGAAGTGTTATGTAATTGGGTAGAAGTAAGATTTGTGCTAGCGGGAGAGAAGAAATGGAGAGATTTGATCTAGGAACAAAATGTTTTAAATATCCATCCGCATATCATTATTAATTTATTTATCGCGCCTTATTATGCTTTTAGAATGCATGTTTAAGGGTGTATGATGAGACCTAATCAAAGATAATTAATTGGTTGCCAATTACGTGAAAAACCCTCAACAAATATTAAGCATTTTTCCTTCAATTGGATGATTCATTCCCAAGATCCAAGATTGTCACTGGTTTGTTGGCCAAAGTCAAGACCTTTGTCCATCGCGGATGTGTTTGAATCATGAAGGCTTTGTTCCATATCGCATGTCTTGTCCAAGTTGTGATTTGTTGGCCAAAGTCAAGATCACTTCTTGTCCATCGACATCGATTACGAAACTTTCCAAGGTCAATGGGTCCCGCTTAACTGGAATCATTAAGCTTGTTGTGCCAAAGCCAAGGCTTAGTTGATTCAGAGGAAAAAGGTTAGGGAATATATCGGATATATTGGCATATATTAGATATATGTTTCAGACTTGGATGTCCACCTACTGGATCTAGGAATTGGATAGGATCCAATTGATCTTAGAGATTTACCTAGTTAAGTATCATACAATTTGTTGGCCAAAGTCAAGATTGTGTGTTATTTAACGGGATCCTAGCCCACTAGGAAACTAGGTTTCCCGAGTACTCAACAGAGGGTTAGAGGCTCGCCGAAAAATAGTGGGAGGCAAGTATTAAATTTGCAATTTCGTTTAGATACTTGCCAATACGCGCTCATTTCAATTTTTCGTTATAAATTTATAAATATATTAGTTTGACTAATATTTAATTGTTGTTTTAAAATTAAACAGTTGGACTGTATTCAAACTATTTCATTTATAGTTGATTATATAATTGGATTATAGTAATCAATATATTTGAATTTAACCAATCAAATAGTAGTTGATTATATAGTTAGACTATAATAATCATTATATTCGATTGTATCTGAAATCGTTGATTGAATAGTTAGACTATTGGAATCAAGATAACTGAAAGATTAGCGTTTAAAATATAATCCTGGGAGAAAATATCTTTAAACGGCTCCAATTTTCAGATTGGGAATAAAACCTCAGGATAGTCCTGGGAACTGAGAATTTATTCTATTTGATATAGTGACATCTCGGGCCTAAGCCCGGAGTTGAGCAAATAATAGAGCATGAGTTTTAGAAGACTCATGGTGATGATAACTTTAGTGCTCAATCCGTTATGCTTGATGCAATGACACTTTAATTTCATCGTCAAGACTAAGAATTAGATTCTTATACCATGATGTTGAAATTAAAGATCTTCATAGATCTATTCTTATATCTTAGAAGTACAAATTGTAAAAGAAGCTCTTACGCTCACGTATGTCAGAGGTACATCTATCGAGCACTAGGTGTCGCAGATGATTGTTGACATCGATCAGCTAGGTTAGCTGGGCATTACCTACGTGGCTGAGACTACCAAAGATTTGATCTTATAGTCTCTACCCGAAAGCTGGGGCATGTTCATTATGAACCAAGAGTAAACTCTTGGAGAGTTGATGGCTATGCTCAAGGAAGCAGAGCCAGAGCTTCTAAAATGGGCAAAGGCAAAATCATCACAGTCTTCTGGGAAGACAAAGGACATATCCCAAGATGTCTGCCTAAATGTGGCAAACGGGGTCACTGGATGCGTGACTATCGTATGGACATGGCAGACATGAAGGAAGTGAAGGTGGGGCAAGGATCCGGCTTCAACCATGTTTGTCATAAACATGTTCACTATTAGTTTCAAAAATTGGATTTTTGATACTAAGTGTTGTACATAAATATATACTGATGTGCAGAATCTGCTGATTAGCAGGAGACTGACTTCAGATGAGATTGACTTGCGAGTCGAAAACGGGACAACAGTCGCTGTTTTAACCGTAGAAACCTAAGTTTAGGAACTACCCTTTGGGTATGTACTTAAGTTAGGAGACT